>JAKWJA010000785.1:0-34426 GCA_027704765.1 Solanum habrochaites
CCCTTTTAAAAACCCTGCTGAAAACTTCCATTACAGCAAGTTGGACTTCGTTGGAATCCTTCAGTGCTGTGCAATTCATTAAAGAAATTCTTTCATGCCTTTCCGGGGACACATCCTTTTGACTAGCATTTTCTGTTGTTTCTCAATCTTACAACACAATTCCAACAGTCAACATGAAGAGTGATCCCAATCCCTAATCGAATATATAAACTGAAAGCACTTGCTTTTTCTTGACTTCATTTGTAGATGTGTCAGGCAGGTTTTACGTTAAATCGGAGTCACCACAGAGTTGCATCTTGAGACAAGAAAGATTGAATGGTTGACATTTGCCAGGCACCACAAGTGGGAATTTTCTCCACTGGAGTTATTGAATGAGAAATTTATGTGTTTGAGATACACAAGAGCTTCTAATGAATTTGGAATTTCACCACTAAGATTGTTATAGGACAAATCCAAGTATTCCAAAGACAACATTTTGCCAAATGAATCTGGAATAGGCCCCTCTAATCTATTATGTGCTAGAGAAAGATTAATCAATTTATCTAGATCCCCTAGAGTAATAGGAATCTTACCAGAAAAATAATTATTCGACAGATCAATGAGTGTTGCTGCCTTTAAGTTTCCGCTCTCCAGTGGAATTTCCCCACTCAAGAAATTGTATGAAACATCGAATTCTATGATATCTTGAAGGCTCCCCAAGCTTGAAGGTAATCTGGAATCCAGGTTGTTGTTAGCTAGATAAAGTTCCCTCAAACTGGTCATGTTCCCTAAGCAAGAGGGCACTGAACCAGAAAAATGATTTTGTGACAAGTCTATTGCACCTAGATTCTTTAAATTGCAGATAATATCTGGTATGGATCCTTCTAACTTGTTGTAAAATAAGGTAAGTTGTTGAAGGTTCAACATGCCTTGGACAGTATTTGGAATATGTCCAGTCAATTCATTGTTAGACAGACTCATATGTATCACTCCAGTAAGATTACTAATTTCATTTGGAATGACAACCTTCAGTTTACAAGCTGGTGCTTCAAAAACTTGCAAGGAGTTTGAGAAATTACCAACAGATGCAGGCAAAACACCATCCAATGGATTATAACCTAACGCGAGTACGCGTAGTTTCCTACAGTTTGTTAATGATGTCAGGAAACTCAATGATGGATCACTGATAAAATTATTGAGCTCCAAGTTGAGATACTCAAGGTATTGTAAGTTACCAAGTGATTTAGGAATTAAACCTGTGAAACTATTATCTGAGGTTCAATGAGTGAGAGTCTTGAGGAGAAGTAGAGATTTTTTTTTTTTTTTTTTTTTTTTTTTTTTTTTTTTTTTTTTTTTTTTTTGTTTTTTTTGTGAAGCAGAGATAAAAAATCTCAGTTATTTCCTCCACAAAGAAAACAATTCAATGTTGGTATTCCACGACCTAAATCTGAAGGCGAGCAGAGTACCTGAAATGTGTGTAGTCCAAAATTCGATAGCCTGAAGGCTGACATGTGTAAATCTGTCAGGGAAATGAGCCAGTAAGCTCATTCTGGTGATTGATAATGTAATCTTGATGAGTTCTGAAGATTACCGAGCTCCATTGGTATCTCACCTGTCAATTTTCAGGAAATATATCATGACTACAAGTTTGGCGGAAAAGAGAAAAAGGAAGAAAATTTTATACTACCTTTCAAATTCAGATCCATAAGATGTAATCCTGTAAGAGCTGTTAAGTTGGCTAGCTCTCTTGGTACAGTTCCAGAAAACTCATTTCCAGACAATCTCAATATTTGAAGCTTTCTGCATTTCTCCAGGTTTGGTGGAATAACTCCATCTAGGGAGTTCTGTTGGAGGTAAAGTCCTTCCAAGTTTGGAATATGATCACATATAGTTTTGGAAGAAGTTTCCGAGTGTAGATTGTTGTTCGAACTTGCAATACTGCATAGCAGTTAATGTGGTTAAGATGATGGTGGGTATAGAAGCCTGTAAGCTGATTAAATTGCAGGTCTAGGATAGTCATGTAACGAAGATGACCGAGTTCCCGAGGGATCTCTCCTTCAAGAAAATTTCTCTTTATTCTCAACATTTGCAGCTTTGTTATATTGGAAAGGGAGGATGGAATTTCCCCAGAAAATTGGTTGCTTGATAGGTGCACAAAGCGTAGGTTTGGTAACAAACTTAAAAATGATGGAATAGCTCCGGTGAAGTTATTGCTTGTGACATTAATCAATTTCAACCTTTGCAGACGAGCCATTTCTTGTGGCAAATCTCCATAAAAAGTGTTGTTACTGATGTCAAGGGAAGAAAGAAATGAAAGGTTTCCGAGGTGTGGAGGAATGGTACCATGAAGTTGCATGCTTGAAATGTCTAAAGCAGTGACTCGATGGTGACGGGAGCTGCAAGTGATTCCAATCCAGCTGCAAACGGGGACGGAAGAAGACCAGTTTGTTGCTAAGATATCGTTAGAAATGTGTGATTTAAGTGAAAGAAGAGCAGCTTCATCAGTGCTAATATTATTAGCATTGGCATGTAGTAATAGTAGAATGAAAATTACAAGAAAAAAGACAAGAGTGGAACTTCTGCCCATTGAGCTAAAACATGATGTATTTAATATAGATATCAAATTTAATGATATCTATATTGTAGTGTTATTCTTTTATAATACTAGTTTAGTACCATGTGCGTTGCACATGATTGTTAATTCCTGATTATCAATTTAGGTACTTTGTTTTTTTCCCCTTCTACGAAACCAATTTCGATAAGTAAACTTTTTAGAATAATAAATATTAAATCCTATGAAAATATATTAGATTTAATTTGCATGTTTGAATATCTAAACTTTGATTGAAATTGTTGGAACAATTCCAAACTTTGGGCAAAACCTATTACTCTGCACTATTTAATAGTTTGTTTTTTAAAAAGATATATATAAGTTTCTAGTTGGACAAGAGACTATTTATAATGATACAATATTTGCGTTGTCTACATGAACCGAAAAAAAGGATTTGAGTAAATGTTAGATAATTTTGATTCACTAAAAAATTACTAAAGCTTTCATCTTTACTATGAAATATACACATTTAAAAGAAAGAAACACATAAGCATAAAGGACCCTCAATAAAAGTAACATTAAAAAAAAAAAAAAATTCCAAACAAACCTTATCTACATAATTCTACATATGTTGTGAAAAATAACATGTAAATAGACTCAAATTGCTTTTAAGAGTCTTCCATTCTAAAAAGGGGAAGTTGAAGGAAACAGTGTATACTATCATATTCTTTATTTTTGCAAAAAAGTAAAGAATCATAAAGCCAAAAAAATTACTTTTACAATATTTTACCATTTATTTATTATGAGCATGAGACCTATGGTACAAAAGGTTGTGGGTGCTCTCTACGAACTATAAAAAAATTATGTTAATATGAGATTTGAACCTGGTACAATAACATTAAAAAAAATATTCTTAGTACCCATATAGAACATTAGGCCACCTTAGATTTATTCATGGGTGCGCTATGTCTTAATTTTATACTAATACCTATCAATTATAATAGATATATATATTTTCGTAACGAAGTTAATGGGTGCTCGAGCCCCCGAGCCGAACAATAGGTGGGTCCGAACCATGGCAAGGTCAAGGCAGATACTCAAAGAAGGAATCGAGAGCCAAAAGGATAATCTTTCTATCAAAAACAAAACGAGCACTAAAAAAAGGAGATTTAAACCCAAAAGGGCGAAATCGCTCTATCAGGAGCGATTTTATTCTGATAAAAGTTGACATACTTTTTTTTTCTTGGAAATCGCTGCTATAGCAGCGTTTTTATATATATAAAAATTGTGTTAAAGCTAAATCGCTGCTACAACAGCGATATTGCTTAAGAATTTTTTTAAAAAGTTTTGTTATTACAATAAATGGCTTTACTTCCAGGGATTTTGATAAAATTAAAAAATAAAAACAGGAACCTTTTTTATGTGTCTAATCTTCCCTTTCTTAAAGTTCTTACCTTTTTGGTTATAAAAAAAATTGACGTATCCTTGTAGAATTTTTGACAAATTTTTTACCCTTTTAGCTCCGAACTCCTAAAAAAATGTTTTACGATATATCTTAAAATTGTGTGACTTTATAATGGGTAGTTGCCACTTGGCTTAACCTTTATTATTTGGGGATTCACTCGTTCCAAATAAGACAATTTTGTGGGGTGATAAATACTTTACATTAAAAAATTTTCTTTTTTCAAGGGTCAAATTTTAGAAGAAAAAATTTCACTATATCACCACCATTTGGTTATGATATTAGAGAATAAATATAATATAATTAAATTACCACTTCCCAAATATATGAGATATTAACCCCGCGGGCTTGAGATTATAGATACTTTTACATCTCGGTTAAATTTGAAGTTTTTTGTTGTATGTTAGGATTTAGGTTGAAAGTTGAAAGATTAAATGATAAGTTTTGAATAAGAGATAAAAGACATGTTCAATTAAATGCATGATATAAGGAACCAAATCCATTAAATCCATAAATAAGGATTATGTTTTTGATAGTGTTTCTCGCATATTCTTTTCGTTAGTTATAATATATAATTAATAATTTATGGATTTCTCATCACATTGAATGAGTTCTCGAAATTAAATATAGTCTCAACTTTGATATTTGTAAAAAAGAATTAGTGGTTTTTTAGTCTTTTAAAAATTTTAAAAAATGTCAAAAGAATTAAAATAGTAACACATCCAAAAACAATCTTAGAAATATGAAAAATTATTTGTTATAAATAAGCTATCTTTATTTTTGAATACTTAACAGAGTACTTCAATTGTATATTAAAATTTAAATTGTTTCTCTATATGTTGATTCTTTGAAGGAGATGGATGATACGTGATTTTTGTTATGCAAAATAATTTTTGGTGATATATAATTAACAAAATAAAAATATATTGTTATTAAAATACATAATAAAATAAGTAATAAATGAGCAATTATAAAAGATTGATAAAAAGTTTTATGTTATAAAGATTTAAAAAAATCTTATAACATCTAATAAAAAATTATAGTTAGACTCTTGGATTTTTTTAAATGAGATAAATATTAAAAAAAAATTGTTCCCAAATAATATGAATACTTATAATGTAACGATAAAATAATATTTCCTATAATTCAAGGGTAAAACAAAAAAATTTATCAAGTAAAGTTTAGAATAATTATAATGGAGGGTGAGTTAAGTTAAAAAGTATATTTGGATAATTATCTCTATTAATTTTTTCATTAATTAAAATTTCTCGCCTCTAATTCCACGTTCTTTTTTAAATTTATGTCAACGCTATTTTTCGATTATCCCTTTTGTGTCCATTTTATGTTTCATATTTTTCGTATTTGCTATTTAATTTCATTAAGAAAAACAGTAACAATTAACATCTTATCTAAGAGGATTAAGTTAGCTTGTCTTTAATTTTTTTAGGTAATTTATAGATATATATATTTAAAAAACGTAAATTAGCACGAATTTGACATAATCAGTAACTTATCTTTAGCTATTTAAATCTATGCCAAAACGTTTTTTTAAAAATGAATTCTATTAATTAATTTTCTTAATTTTTCATGATCCATAATTTATTTTTAAACACGCATATTAAGTACATAACTTCACCATAATTAGTATTCCACCATAGTACATGAAAGTGGAAGGGTTCTCAAAGTTATGTTTAACTACGAAAAGAAATATCTGTGTGTGAGCCTCCTTTTAAATCTCATTTCAAATTCCATATATCAAAGAACTGAGTACTGCCAACAAACCAACATAAAATACCACCTAGCGTGTGAAACTAAATTAAATAGAGAGCAGATGGTAATGGTCCCACCTAGTTGTAGCCAATAACAAAGTGTTGCCTCATTTTTTGAGTGTTGAAAGAAGCATCATTAATGCTAATTCTTGCATCAGGTAATCAATCTAAAGGCAGTTCTTCACAAAGCTAATTCCTGACAGATGACAACCATTGCATCTTTGCAGCAGATAGTTCATCTCCTGGCTGTTAACAATAGAATCAACCACCTTGGGACGTACACCCGGAAAGAATCATAACCAACGTTGTCATGCTTCAAGTCTCAAGTAAAATCTCACACTTGGTCGTGTTCGTGTGAACGTCTCCATCAGCACGAGCCAAAACTATAAACATCCAATCGGGGACACTAGCCAGAAAAACTGAAGTCATGCAACAATGGCAGAAAGCAATATGCACCAATTGGCCACCAAAATATGGGTGTCAATGGCCCAAGGAACTCTGAGACATACATTTGCTTCTTGCTATTATATCTGGTGGTACTGTTTCCCAAAGTTACCTTCTTTGGGCACTTTTTTCAGGTCTTTTCATCCCTTTTGACCTTGTTGAATATTTTAGCGATGAAGCAAGCAGAAACAGTACTTCTGGACTAGTTGACTCAAAAGGCGACAACCCCAAAAAGCCATCTGAGGTCTATTGAAGTTTTGAAGTGCAAAAGCGCAAATAAAGCTTGGCCTTTAATGGAAGAAATGCGCGCGAATATGAGAAAAACATAAAATATGTATGTGTAGTCCTGTGATTTCATGAATTAGAAAAATAGATATTGACTAAGAGATATACTGACCACGACTGAAAGCATGAAAAGCAATGTTAGGGATAATGATGAATTCTGGGAAAATTAGGTGCAGTGACCAGCTTTGGGCATGGTATGAGATCTTAGTCAGTGTTTGGAAAAGTAGACTCCCTCCATCTCAATTATGATGAAGGTGTTTGTTTACTAGGCATAAATTAAAGTTTTTCAATTTTATGTGAGGTGGTTTTTGACTAGGCATTAAAGTCTCCAATTATTTGAAGGTGTGTCAACTGGAATGAAGTTAATACTTTAAGCATTTAATGGAAAGTATTATAAAACAAAGAAATCGATTGTTTCCCCGATATTACAAGTACATATTAATTGTTTAGTGCACCTCTTTGGGGTTAAGCTACTAAATGGCAAGGAAAAGTATGTCTTCTTGGGCCTTCATGCGACACCCAGTTAAGCGAGAGGAAACACTCAACCTGTTGTGCACCTTGACTACACTGGTTTAAACAAATTACAGGTTGATTAGTGTTGCTCTTGTAAAATTGGATCACATAATAAAGGTCCTTAGGTTTTTTTGAAATGTTTCTTAGGTAGTACGTATTGTTTGCTCTTTAGATAATAGTTCACCTGAAAGCACTAATAAGGAAAATGGTTAGGTGTGAAAGAAGTTTGCGTTCTTACCATTTGAAAACTCTTTCTCATTCTTATATGGTTCTTTCTTCTTTTTCAATCTGGTAGACTACATCTATTCGAAATTTAAAAAATTTGCAATTGTTTCAAAATTATCATTCATTTCTGGAAATAGTCAATGGTAAGCACGGTTTCATTTTGAAGATCAGTCAAATAAGCAACATTCTCGCGGACAGATGAGATCATACACTGGCAAACTGCATTGTTGATTCACTTAAATCAAGGGAGTTAGAATTATCTCTTCCTCTTTCTTTATTCTTACATTATGCAGTAGTCACTGGCAAGTGTCTAATATAATCAATATTTTCTAGAATTTTTCTTGAATACTATACTCAACTGTAATCGTATATAGATAGCCTCTTATCTCGTGTCGCTCATTCCACTGATCTTCGTTTATATGTTGTTGCATGGTATGTCGTGCCCACTCCCCGCCCCCCTCCCCGCTCTTCCTTTTCTTGAGAGTGGTTAAGAAACGAACTTAGGACAATGATTACCTTATGTCTACTTTCTTGAGTCCAGAGTGAACATTTTGTGGTTACAGCATCCACATCCTCTGATGCTCGAGTGAATATAAAGTTCAGACTACTGTAAGGATTAAATATCTAGATTGTACAAAACAAAAAACAACTCTTATAGTTTGATTTATTTCTATTTAAACTTATATATTCACGGGAATAATGAATCCGACTTCCACATATTAACATAAAATGATTGTGATATGGCTAAACTTTAATCATTGGACTTTTTATATGCTGTTGGACTTTCTGGACCGTTGATTATGGTGGAAGAAAATATTGTGAGCTCTTCCCATGAAAAATTCACCTTTTTCTTTCAGTTATTTTGTCTGGTTCATGCAGTATATTGTGTTAGTAGAGATTGCTACAACATGGCTATGTCATTATATGATAATTTTTTTTATTGTGATAAACCGGGTGCACGGGTGTTAGCACGCACACTCGACTAATTCCAAGAAAACCTGTTACGGGGTCACTTCACACCACCAAAAGTTTACTGATACCTCGTTCCACCTTTTTAGTTAGGCATATGGGAAAAATAACTAGTATTTTTGATCTCTGCTGGGATTTTAATCCTAATGGTTCTCAACATACTTATTGACTACTAAGCCACACATGGAAGGACCAGTTGTAACTTTAGAACAATTTTGCAATGTCTTTTTTCTGCTTCAATCGTTTTAACCCTTTATTCTGAGAATGTTGTGGATCTCTGTGAGTTTTGGTACATCAAAATTTTCTGCATTATAGTGGTCTTCTATGCAGGGGTGATCCGCAAGGGAGGTATTCAATGATTCCTGCAGGATCTTATGCTTATATGCGGACATGTTAGAGGCACATTTGACAGGGCTGTTTAAAGTTTAAAACCGGAACGGTCTGAGTGCTATGGATGATATCAAGAAATGATGACTAATAGTTTTAACTAGCATTCTATCCTCCACGTGCATTTTTTCCTGTTTTGGCAAACACGATGGAACCATCAAAAGCAATTGTTTAGTTGGTGCACTAAAGTTGCTTTTTTTGCAAAATCTGCTAAAGAATGCCCTTGGCTGTATGGAATATTAATCTGCACCCATTGGTGTTTTAAGTAGTAATGTTATGCTCTAGTTATGTGATAGTGATCATAATCTCTTATCTGCTTGAATTAATGCGCGTATTGTCTTAGTCGTTGCATATGAACTCCCCATAGAACCTTCGATGTACATGATCGAAGGGATCGGGCAAGCTCTCTTATCTTCCCAACTCGAAAAGCCAGCCAAGCCACTATTCAAAAAAGTCTTTAGTTAAAGCAAAGAAGGACGGATTAGGGAAATGGAAAAGCCTTTAGAAGTCTCAAAGTTGGTTGCCTTGTATATCCCTTTGTTTTTATTTTGGTTTTCTTTCGAGGTGTTACTGTAGAGGACCTTATCTTCGGTTATTTAATCGCGGAAGGCATCTTCCATTGGGTCCAAGAAATAAGACGGGCCCTCAGAGAATGTCGTGAAGGCTAATGGTCATATTAGTCGTTTTCTGGGAAATATTTTTTTTTTTGTAAAGATAGAGCGTCATTGTATCTCAATTTTCATCATTGTCCATTGAGTAGTTTTTGTTTTTTCCCTCCATTTCTCAAATCGTATAGCTCGGATGAGGTGGAGAGTTGTGGTAATGTTGATATCCATGTAAACACTAGTTATTTATTTGAATCCTGTCAATATAGACACAGATCCGCTCAGTAGCATGTAGGGCAGTATCTTGAAGGGAAAAGCCATGAGATGACCTTATAACGTAATTTAAAATGGGGTCCATTTGAGTAGTTGTATGCGCAATTCTTCGGTACATATTTCATCACTTGGCCTCTTTCTCTTGTGACATCTCCATCAATCAGAATGCCAAAGACTATCAACATCACAGCTCGTGGAGACGTATTCCAATCTTGTGTTCCATACTCTGCAACTATCGAAAATTATATCTAGATGGGGTGGGGGTGGGGGTCGACAAAGATGTTGACGTGTTTATAATAGTACAAATTAACCATTCAGTGAGAAAAAATTGGAAATTCTATAACTAGAGTACAAACAATCTTCTTATACTATCTATCAACAACTACAAGAGCATCCATAATATATTGTTACAAGGGTTTTTTGTGTATATGTGAGATTATCTCCAACAATTTTAATATTTTTGTCTATTATAGTTAGTTTTTTCATAGAATAGGACAACTTCATCTATATAATAATTTTATATTTTTTATATAATTTTAATGTCATTTAATTTATTAATCCTAATTTATAATTATAGTCTTCGCATGATTACCTCGATTACTTTGGAACCCACCACATATAGTCAAGAAAATGAACACCTCGAAGAACATTATTGTTCAAAGTAAACCAAGTAATGAAACTTTTTGCCTTTATAAGATGTAATTTGAAGTCCTTCTTTATGGTCATGTTCTCTATAACGTTGGAAAGAAATTTGTGTTATTAATGAATATTAAGAATAAAAATAGGCGATTCTATATCTCAAACTTAAAATGTCCTTTTTGTAAAATTTAATTGAATTATGGAGATATTTTTTATTTTTTAAAATTAATTTAATGTTCGTTTTTCAGACTATATTTAGAGTGTTCTTTTCAAAAAAAAATTCATTAGTTTAGTATAAAATTAGTAAGTAATCAATACTTAATTATTTTATTTGAAATAATTAATAAAGATAAAAATGAAAAGTTATATCTAAATTTATTCTTAATCTTCTTTTCGTTAAAGATTGTGAAAATCTCAACAATTCATTAATTTTAAATGGAGTGAGTACTCCTTAAATTTCTACCTATTGCTTTGAGTAACTAACGTGTGTCCTTCCGTATATTGTTTAACGTTTTAGGTTAATTTAATGTTTAGCAACTGTTCAAATATTTTTCAATTCATTATAATATAAAAAATTATTACTCAATATTTTTTAAGAGGAAAAAACCTAAAGTTACCCCTTAATATAGTACAATATATATAAATTATTTTAACAGTAATTTCATTATAATCTCTTCGACTTCCTTAACAGAGTCTATTGGTATACGAATTTAAGAGTATTTATTTGAATTAATATTTTTTTCCCTTTCAATTAAATTGAATTGTTAAGAGTTTTGTTTTAGTTCTTTTTGAATCACTTTCATGTTCAATTTAAAGACTGATAGTAGTGTTGGAATGATATAATAATGATGATGGGGGGTGATAGATCAACAAGTAGTGAGTAACACATATGACAACAACAGCGTGTTTGTGATAACAAAGGTGTGGGTTGACAATCGTAGTTGTGATGACAAAATGTTTAATGATGGTAACTTGGTGTTCGTGGTAAAGTTGATGGTGAAAATTATCTCCAATAAAAATACCTCTAAATGTTATTAACTTTGTTAATGGATGTTAACCGATCAAATTATTTAGATCAAATAGTGCTTAAAATCTTATTTAAACAATACAACTTATGTTCTAATGTTGATGTCCATCATCCCGCGGCTTACTGAAACTACAAAAGCATATTAAAGAAGAAATTAGGTTCTAAGAGTTTTTGCAAATGTTCATGCTTGTAAGTTCATTTATCCGAAAAGGTCAAATATCCGTAAACTATCTAAAAATAACTCATAGTTACCCTGAAATTATATTTTTGGCTCAAAAACTATCCTTCCCGTCAGAACATTGGGTCAAAAGTGCCCTTCTAATTAATGAAAATTTTTAAAAACGTCATTGGGTGCCCACTTGGCAACGCCAACAGGTTCCACTTGCATATTGACGCAATCCCTAAATATTAATTACGCATTCAACATGTCTTTAACAACTTCTCCCAATAGAAGGTCACTTTTGACCCAATAGTTTGAGGGGATGTCATTTCGAGTCGAAATATGTTTTAAGTGATAATATGAGCTTTTTTTTCGGATAGTTTTAAGGTACTTGTATTTATTTAAAAGTGGATAGGTTAAAGTTTCTTTTGTGCATAATGAAATTTTAAGGTTTAAAGTTAAAATTTTGAAGCAGTTTAGAATCCAATATATTGTATTACGCCTAAACAAAATTTTCTTTTGAAAACTGTAAATAAAAGTTATTAAGCATAATTTGGAGAACAAAGAATTGTACGAAAGACACTTCAAAGTTTGGGTAGAAATAGCGTAACCATTGGCAACACAACAATCATTTACTTTTACTTCTCATTTTCGACTTCCATCATCGATACAAAAACACATCCAGTCAAGAAACTATTTGCTCGTACACCTGATTAAACCAACTTAAGTAATCAAATAACACATCGAATAGAACGTCTGATTCCACCTAGGTGCCTGACTATGACAGAGCTGTACCTATGCTTTTTCAGTTTTGAAAGAGCATCTTTTCATACCGATCTTGGCTCGGTGTCACTAAAGTACACTCAAGGCTAATTCCTATGATAGAAACAAACATTGCATCTTTGCCAGCGATTTGTTCACTCCTGGCGGTAACAATTAGAATCCACACTTGTTATGATTTCATCCGGAAAGGATCACTAACCCAACGCTGTATGCTCCAATCCAATCACCGGTAAATGTGTCATCACTTGTCTTTTCTTTGAACGTCTCATTATCAGGATGCCAAGCTATAAACATCGCATCTCGTGGATAACTATTCCTTCTTGTCCAGACTCACAATCAGAATATATTGTAAAATATGATCATAATCCACTTTATGACCTGGGGGAAGGCAATTGTTTTGAGTATTTTAAAAAGTATTAGTATACCTGGACATATATCCATGGTTGCAATTGTCCTGGTTTAACAAAAGCCTCCCCTGCACCTAACTTTTTGCAATCCAAATCACTTACTGCGCAACCATTTCTTCATCGGCAACACGTTGCTTGCTCAAGTCACAATGCACCACCGGCAGTGAATAGCCTTGTGGCGAAGTCATTGCAGATTCACATCGATCATTATCTCCAATCTCTGTCATAAGTTCAAGAACAAGTTTTGAGATATAAACCATTTCTCAGTGCCCGTTGGGCATGTATTCCACCAAGGCCTTGAAAATTTTTCAAGATGGAGCAGCTGGTGATGACTTGTGTCAGATTTCTGTGGCGCAGGTTTTGCGGATATCTCACATTCCTTGTCAAGAACTTTTGAAATGTACCCTCCAATTGCACATTGATCCTTTTGCTGCCAAAATGATACCATCCTTAAGAATCCTTTATAAAACCCTGCTGAACTCCCATTACCAGCAAGTGGCCTTTCGTGATCCTTCAGTTGCCTGCTTCAAGTTCATCTAGGAAATTCTTTTTAATGCCCTTTTACAGAGCACATCTTCTGCACTTGCAACTCTTCTTTGTCTTTCTCAGTCTGACCCAGGGGACAAATCCAATAGCCAATGGAGAGTGATCCAATCCCTATAAAATATACCTATAAGCACCTTCGCTTTTGTTCTTCTCCTTTTGTTCTTTTTGACTTCTTTGAAGATTTGGGTTAGGCATGGTTTTACGTTGAAATCGTGAGTCACCACAAAGTGCATCATGGGAATAGGAATGACTTGGTATGATGTTTGCAAAAGGACCTCCAATGGGAATTTCTCTCCACGAGTTTATTGAATAGAAATTCATGTACTTGAGATACACAGAGTTTCTAATGACTTTGAAATTCACCACTAAGATTGTTTAATCGCACAATCCAATAATTCTAATCATCGACATTTTTGCCAAATGAATCTGGATCGACCCCTCTCATCTATTATGGCCAAGAAGATTAATCAAGTTATCTAGAACCCCCTAGCCACACGTTGCAGAATTTTGCCAAAAAATTCATTTTTTGACAGATCAATGAGTTTTTTGCAAAAAACACAGCTTCACCGTTACCGATCTCGAAGGGAATTTCCCCCACTTAATAAATTTGATGAATATTTAATTCTATGATATCACGAGCCACCCCCAATCTTGCAGTAACTTGAATTAAGCCTATATAAGCGGATAAAGTGTCCTCAAACTAGTAACACTCCCTACGTCATGGTGGCACTGAGCCAGAAAACTGATTTCTCTTGACAAGTCTAATGCCCAAGATTGTTTTAAAAAAAAATTAAAAATCACCGCAATAACATCTGGTAGCGTCTTCTATCTGTTTCTTTGTAGGTAAAGTTCTTGAAGGCCCTCACATTTTTTTTTTTCCCCCCCTTTTTGACTTATTTGAACTATGTCCGGTCAACTCATTGTTATACAGATCAATCCCCTTTCACTCCATTTAAATTACCAATTTCTCGAGTAATGACACCCTTCAATTTACAACACTTCGCAAAAGTACAGCAAGGAGTTTGAGAAATACCAACGATGCAGGCAAACACACCATCCATGGATTTTCCATCAACCATAGTACTCTTAGATTCCACAGTTTGTCACGACGTGAGGAAGCTCAATGTTTAAATCACTGACAAAATGTATCTCCCGAAAAGCTCAGAAGCCTCAAGGTGCTCTAGGTTTACAGTGATCCCGGAATTGACCTGTGAAACAATTGCCCTGAGAGATCAATCATTTCCTGAGTCTTGACGAATTTGAGATTGAATCAGAGAATAAACCACTAAGATGTTTACTACTTCACTCCAAAAAGTATTTGTTTTCTAGGCTCCTCGGCATTCCAGGCCTAAATCTAAAAAGGTAGATTACCGAAAACTTATTTTCTGTAAGTCCTATGACAATTGTCAGCCGCTGACATGTTAAAAATAGTTGGAGGGACCTGAACCACTAAAAACTGTCTCTCTGATAATTCCAACGCTCGTAGTTTTCTCAAGATTACCCGCGAGCGCCACTGTAAATCATCTCTTTCATTATTTTAGGGAAATGTTTTGGAGTTGCCACCCGTTTGGCGGAGGAGAAAAGGAAGAACATTTTCATTTGTCTTATAAAATTAACACTACCCTTCTAAATGCCAGAGCATCTATATAAATTTGCGTAAGAGCTGATTTATGTTAGCTAACTCTCTTTGTACGATTCCAATAAACTCCTTGTAAGACCAAGAAAGTTTTGAAGCTTTCTGCAATTTTCTTTCCTAAGTTCGGTGAATACACCACTATGTAGTTTTTTGAGAGTAAAGCCCTTCAATTGTGGAAGATGTTCACATATAGTTGTTGGAAGCTGACCAGTGAGATTGTTTATAGGTAAGACCAAGGATTTTTCATCGTCGTAATGTGTGAAGATTGATGTTGGTTAAGAAGTGACCAACTCGTTTATTATATTGCAGATCTAAAAAGGTCATATGAGCGAAGATCACCGAATTCTCGAGGGATCTCTCCTTCTAGAAAATTACGGTTGCATTACTCAACACTTCCGAGTGGGTGGTGGGGGGGGTTCCAGCTTTGTTATATTAGAAACGGAAGAAGGATTCTCAACAGCCTAAAATTGATCATTGAAATCACAAAAGCGTAGGTTTGGTAACAAACTTAAAGAGTGATAGAATGGCTCCAGTGAAGTTATTTCTTGCGACACTAATCGATTTTTAAAACAACCACCTTTTTAAAAAATGGGTCAACTCTTTGGAAAATCTCCATGGAATGTGTGTTATGAAATGTTGAGGGAAACAAGAAATGAGAGGTGTCCGAGTGTGGAGGTATGGTACATGAGTTGCATGCTAGAAAGGTCTAAAGGCAGTGACTCGGTGGTGGCGGGTAGCTGCAATGATTTCAATCCAGCTACAAAACTGGGCCTGGAAGAAGACCAGGTTTCTGCTAGGAGTGTTGTTAGGATCAAGAAGAAATGTGCTGATTTCAGTGCAAGAAGAGCGGCTTCATCGGGGAATATGTAGCAAGTGAAGAAGTATGATGATGAAGCTATGAAAACGTCCAAAAAAACAGAAGATTGGAAATTCTTTCCATAACTATGACAGAATTGATAATACAAATTAATGATATCAAATTTTTGTTGTATACTGTTTTTATATTGGAATGTCTTTTAGAAATGGTGTCACATCACCTGGTTGATAACAACAACTTAGTTAAAACATTCTTTATAAGTTTTGTTGGTCCCCCAAAACTGTTTAATTGCTTTAACATATATAATTTTCTGTGCTTTCACCTTAAAACAAAGTTGTTTAAACGTGGTGATCTCGTTTTTAAAATCCTCAAATGGAGGTTAAACTTTCTGCCAGCTTCATTTTTCTGAGTATACAAATATCCCCGTGGTGGAAGTGACCCAACCCGTTTTTTTTTTTTGTGTCAAGTTTCTGCAACATGAACTGACTTGTAAAGCTATACGTTCTTCCCATTGATGCAAGGAAAAACGTTTTTACTGTATTTTATTTCTGATACTTCTACCACTTTAATCAATTATCAGACAACCTTAACTTCAAAATATGTTTTTCCCAAAGACAAAAAAATGAGTAAAATGTCCAAATTAAAAGAAAAAAATGAGACTGAGGATTGAAATTTGTGAGTGAACAGAATGACTCAACTTTACTGATCTGTGATGGAACAGAAAATACAAGTCTTCCTAAGTTTTTAAGTCAATAAATCTATTAATTAGTTGTTGTGTGGGGGCATAGAACCATTATAAAGTCTCTTTATTCTTTGATTATCTGGCTGTGTGAAATCTGCCTTTGGTCTTAGGTTCAACAATAAGATAACTGCAAAATATTGGAAAGTGAATCTTTTGCTTTAATTATTGCTTTGCTTTTTTACATAAAAGGGGATATTATTGTTTCCTTTTCACTTTCCTGTTTATAAGGAGACCTTGAAAGTAGTTATAGTTATTCCAACTTTAATTTCTTCCTACCCACGACAACATACAATAGGGCTATACATAAATTGGAGCCTAATCTTTTGAAGTGTCGTAAAGAGCATCTTTCATGCTAATCCTTGCATCAGGTTTCACAAAGTTCATCCTCAAAGCTAATTCCATGATAGATAACAAACATTCAATCTTTGAAGAAGAAGCGATCTGTTCATACCTCGGGCGTTACCCAAATTTGAATGTCCCACTTGGGAAAGGAATCACTAACCCAACTGCTGTACTGCTCATTTTCTCCTTTAATATTTCATCACTTTTGGTCTTGTTCGTGTGAACATCTCCATCATGAGGATGCCAAACTATAAACATCACACCTCGTGGATCTATTCCTATTGTCATATCTGCAACATGATCGAAGATTAATCATAAAAAAGTATCTTTGAGAGTTATTGATATATATATCTATAATATATATATATAATATATAACTAGTTCTCGAAACGTGCATCGCACGTTTGTCCCTAATTGAATGATAAAACTTTAATTTATATAGCTAGTTGCAATCTAGTCCTTTTTCATAGTAAGTTTTAACATCAATCATATCATATTATACTAAAGCAATGACGCTCCATAGTTAAAGTTGAAATTACAAAAGATATCCCTAATTAGATTAAAAATAATCACTTCACTTTGTCCTGATCAATTTGAATAATGTTAAACTTTGCTTTACATACACTACAGCATTTATATCTTTTGTCTTTTAAACTTCAATCAGTTAAATATTTTATATTCTTTTCATATTCTTGGCACTTTATAAAGTTACCACCCTGTCAAATTTCTTTATCATTTTATTCTTACTCCTCGATTTATCGAGCATTCGTTGCCTGATCTTACACCTGGTAAGTGCTAAACTACTTTCTAAATGTGTGCAAGTTCCATTGTGTTTGGCGTGTCTTAAAACAAGTCTGTCTTGCAGAGCAGAGAAAAAGCATGAGAGAAATCAGTAAAGCTGACAGACCTAGGATTAAGTATCTGGAAAGAGTTGTTCATAAGAAGAGGAAGTATTCCGAGCAGCACACTGTTCGAACTGCTACCCAGGAGTTCCTTGAGAAATTTGCCCGTGAACTTCTTGGTGAAAACCAGAGAGGTTTTAAGGGACCTTTACAACTGCCAGAGGGTGATGATGAAGACATACCTATGAGCTGATTTTCTGGTAGATTTTTAACTCATTTCTTCCGGTTTATATTCTCTCTCTACTTTATGGGTCTTGTAGTTGCGCTGCTGGCATATTATTTTATCTTCTCAAAATATTTTCATGGCTTTTATAACACAATTTTGAATAATTTCTTTAGATATATACCCTTAGATAAAATATATTATATTAGTACTAACTACCTAAAATAAGAAGGTGTAAGTCAAACTGAAACAAAAAATTTCATGAAAATATTAGAATTATTTTCATAGAATTGGTTAGGAAGGACTTTTTTTAAAAAGAATAAAATCTCTATTCTTTTCTTAGTTAAGTAGTGGGTAACTGGATTAACCTTTTTATTCTTTCTCTATATAATAGAATTTAAATGTAATTGAATAGAGTAAAACAATTCAACCTTTATTCCTCCCCCATGTCTAAATCCACTACTTCTAAAATTACCTAAATACGCTTTTATCTTTTCATCTTATCATATATTTTAGCTATGTATCATGACAACGTAATTTTTTCTTTTCACTTTACCCGTCTTGTTTGATTTGAATCATAGCATTTTCATGTACTTTTTTTTTGTTAAATAATTAATATTTGGTTATCCTAATTAGAATGATATTTTGTATCATAGTTTTATCTTTATCATTTTAGAGTTGTTTTTTTGTTACGCGGCAGAGGGTAATCATCAGAACTTTACTTCCTTATGTATTCTTTTTACTATTATATGTTATAATTAGAAGTCTTAAAGGGTATGATGTGTTATTCTTCTTATATCTGTTTATTTTTGTTGTATTCTTACCGATTTGATACTTTTTAATTTAATCTACTATGCAATTATAAATGTTTGTATATTTATTAGTTACAATAAAAAAGAAATTACTAATTTATGACTGTTATATGCATTTTTAAATGTACTTTATATATTTTTTCTTACCGTCCTTCCTGATATGTTCTTTAATAGATACCTAGTTGTGTACGTAGTATATGTAGCACATAATGCAGCAATTTATTAAGGATAATCATAATAAATATATTCATCTTATGAAGATTGCTATAGTTAAGCTAAAGGATTTTTCCTATTTCTTGCTGATAGTCAATGTAAATATTCGCTATTAGGAATTTTTATTTAATGAATAAAATAATAAATTGGTAAAACTAATATTTTTTAATTTAAATTTTTATATAATAACTTATGGAATAAACGTGCACGCACGTTCGAACGATTAGTATTATAAAGGAACAAAAAAGTTAAAAGTTTGAATTACGATTTACCCTATTATCATTAAATATCAATAAAAATATTTAACTATTTAATTTAAATATTAAGTTACATTATGTTACTGGAAATGTTTAATGACTTTTTGCACTTCTTTAGAATAATTCTTATTAAAATATCTAATTTAATTTATTTCTTGACTATTTACCCTTTAAATAGAATACCTGTATAGATTTATCTACAAATAATTTAATGTTCTTAATTAATTTTGTCTTAAATTTTTGTAACACTTGACCTTTCAGCTTGTAAGGTGAATCTTCATATGCCAAAACTTTATTTTTTTCCTACAATACATCTTTAAAACATATTTTTATAGGAAATGTAATATTTGATACCATTTTTTATGTGTGGAAGACTAGAGAACTTGAATCAAGTGAATAAAATTTCAAGGCAAGAAGATTTTATGTCAAGATTCCAGGCATATATGATTCTACTAAAGTATCGAAGCTTAATGGATTTTTTTTTTACTTATTTGTCGAGATTTGAAAATTAATGGTAAGACCCCTCATTTTATGTCTTAAATACACGTCCATTAACTTGTCTTCCAAATATTTTAATTTTTTTATGGTCAAAAAAGTGAATGTTTTATTACTAAACTTTTTTTCAATTTACATTAGCAAGAAAACTAGGAAAAAGATTTGTCTTAGAATTTTTCTCTATTTTTCTTTGGTTGCGTTATGCTAAATAAAACTTCTCCTATAGATGATACTTTACTTGTGTATTTGTAATTTGTTTTTAAGAATATATTTGAATTGAAGGGTGTGTTTTTTGCTTTAGAAAATGAGAGACAAATACAATCATAAAATAGTGTATTATACATGCAAACATAAAGCCTACAAGATTTTTTAAATTTCAATTCAATTATTAATACTTACTTTATGCATTTTAAATTTTTAATATGTGGTAAAGAATCATTCTTACATGTGCCTGTGGATAAATCTATAGTTTTTCGACAATTTTCCATGTAGAATTATCATGAGATCCAATCTCAAAGTCAAAAATGATACACCAAAATGCTTAAAATTAGAAGATCTTCTATCCTTTGACCAATATATTGCTCCTATTAATTTTTTAACAAAAAAATTTAAAATAATTTTAACAAACTTTTTAATTGTAAGATACTAATATTGGTCATTTTGACGCTCCATTAAATTAAATCTGATTTTTAATTAAAGATTAATTTTTTATTTGTATAAATTACATAATTTAAATATCAATCATTGCACTTTAAATCTTAGTTATTTCCTTCTAATAGTTTTTTATTATAAATTTGGAATTACTTAATGCCCTTCTACTTATGAGAAGAGAATTTCTCTTTTACTATATGTCAAACATTTTATCTTCTTGAAATTATAAATATTAATTTAATTAATTTTCAACATTGTTATGAGACAAAAAGAACATTTAAGAAGTTAACATAATATAGTGTGGCTCCCATTTTTGTTTTTTTTTGCTACTGTATTTTATCTTTTAAAACAAAAATTGATTTTATCATTTGATTTATCGTTTGAATAAACGTGCAACGCACGTTCCATATACTAGTATTATTATAAGAGGGACCAAAAATGTTAAAAGTTAAATTAACATTTTACCCTTATATAAATTAAAATGTTATAAAATATTTAACTCTATTTAATTAAAATGATTTACATTTATTTGAATAGAAAATGCAAATTACTTTTGCAACTTCCTTTAGATAATTCTTAATTAAATATCTAATTTAATTTATTTTCTTGAAATATTTACCCTTTTTAAAAAAATAAAGAATACATGTATATGGTTTTCTTCTAAATTAATTATGTTCTTTAATTAATTTTGTCATTAATTTTGTAACACTTGACCTTCAACTTTGTAAGTGAATCTTCATATTTCAAAGCTATATTTTTTCCTATAAATACAATCTCTACATTAATTTTTATAGAAAATTATATGTGGTAACGACCTGTTTAGTCGTTTTGAGCAACAGATTTTATTCTGAAAACGTGGCAGAGGTGACGGAGCACGCGACCGTCACGGGCACGACGGACCCGTCGTGGAGTTTCGTTGCCACACACCTTGGAAAAATCTGCATTGTGTACTGAAATCGACTCTCCTTACCGTCACGAGAAATGGCAGGACGGTACTCGCACCAATCGTGACGGACCGTCACCGAGACTCTTTGATGGAATTGATTCTCTGACGGTTTTGCGCCGCAGCTGACGGACCTCTCGCAAGGCACGACGGCCCGTCACTGCTGCGTCGTCCGCAGGCTGGGTCGGTTTCTGATTATTACTTTTAAGGGGCGTTTTGGACTATTTCCTGCTTAAAATTATAAAATAATTTGTTAATGTTAATAAGTCTCATTACTTGGGGGTTAAAAGAGGTAACCTTAAGTTCATTAGTGGATTATTAAGGCCATCTTTTAAATAAACTTAATTATTGATCTTGATTGTCACCGAACCGAGGGTTTGAATAAAGAACAACAGCAAGAAAAGAGAGGTAGACCGCGTATAGAGAGCGAGGAACGAAGATGACACCAAGCAAAAAACATTGAGTAATTTTGCTTGCTTGATCACGATTCTTCGGTGGAGGTAGGTTATGTTTTTTTTTACACTATTCGTATAAACTCTTACTAGAGCGAATGATATGTGTTGGGTAGTATTATAGAAGCTTTCTTTATGATTATTGTGTGTATGCATGATGTAGTTTATATATAAATGATTGTGATGAAGCAAGCATGATGAAGCTTAATTGAATCCCAACTTGATATAAACCTAATCTCTTTTAATGATGATTGCCTTGGTATAAACGAAGGCTGATGAACTAAAGTATATATGAATCGACGCCTTGGTATAAAAGAAGGCTTGATGAATTAATCGAATGCGATTAGGGATCGGATTGTCACGTACCGACCCTAGAATTGTTGGCGGGTTTCACTAACCGCACGTAGATTAGGGTATCGAGGGTCAGTACTCGACACATAGAATTTAGTGGGACGGGTGTCACGAACCGACACTTAGATGAGGGGATCGAGTGTCACGTACCGACACATTGAATTAGGGGATCGGAGTGTCACGTTCCGACACATAGTAGTAGGGGAATCGGAGTGTCACGTACCGCCACAAGAGGAATAAATATAAGAATCTTAAAGAGACTAATAACTCATCTAAAGAACATGTTCCCCAATAAGTATGGCATGGAGGCTTGAGTCCTCAATAGATATTATCGGTGATATTATAAATGAGTTTGTACTTGTTGCTATCACATGATAATAAAGAATTAGTTGATTTTATGATGTTATAATGAGATATATGTTTTCTGATTTGAGTTGGGGCCGATGATACCTACTCAGTCTTGTGTTGTACTGACCCCTACTTTTATGTTTTTCCATTTGTTATTTTGGAGTGCAGCAAACGTGCCTCATCTTCGACTCAACAGTAGTTCAAGCCAGGTCTTCGCCCAACCGATCTTCAGGGTGAGCAATATTCTTCTAGGCTTGGACTGGAATCTTCCTTCCTCATGTCTTGATGCCTTGAAGTTCGGCAGAGACTAGCTTTTATTTATTTTCAGCTTCTTAGAATACTCCTAGTTTAGTATAATTGATCATGAGATGTTCTTGTGTGATGGACTTCCAGATTTTGGGAAATTAATTAGATGTTGAATTTTTAGAAGTTTTGAATTTCTTTATTTATTAGTTTAAGCTTCCGCATTGCGTTATGTTGATATTAAATTGAAATGATAATGTTCAATTGGTTTGGTCGCTCACATGAGAGGGTAAATGTGTGTTGCCAGTCGCGGCTCGGATTTGGGTCGTGACAATATGATAACAATTTTTGTGTGGAAGACTAGAGAAGGGCGTTTAATCAGTGAAGAAAATTTCAAGGAAGAAGGATTTGTGTCAAGATTCCAAGGCATAATGGATCTACTAAAGTATCGAAGCTTGATGTTTTTTTTTTTATCTTATTTGTCGCGATCGGAACTATGGTAAGACCCCTCCATTATGTAGTTAAATATCACTCCATTACTTGCTTCCCAAATAGTTTATTTTTTTTGTGGTCAAAAAGTTATGTTTATTACTAATAACTTTGTTTCAATGTTGGCATTATTAAGAAAAACAGTAAAAAAGGTTTCTTGAAATTTTTCTATTTTTTTCGTTGGTTGCGTTATGCTAACTTTGCTCCTCCTTGGGTGGTATGATACTTTTCTTTGTATTTGTAATTGTATTTTTTTTTTAAGAATATATTTGATTGAAGGGTGTATTTTTGCTTTACAAAATGAGACAAATACACTCATACAATAGTAAATCTGCAAAACATTATGCCTACCAGATTTTCCTAATTTCAAATTAATTAATATTACATTTATGGATTTTAAATTTTTAAATATTTGTAAAGAATCATTCGTACAGGTGGCTGGGATAAATCTATAGTTTTCGAATAATTTTCATTAAAATTATCATGATATCCGCAAATCCCAAAGTCAAAAAAATATACACAAACTGCTTAAAAGTTAGAAGATATTTTATCCTTTGGACCAAATATTGCTCCTATTAGTTTTTTAACAAAAAATATGTAAAATTTATTTCAGACAAACTTTTACATTGTAAGCAATATAATATTTCACTTTTGACTCTCATTAATAAAATCTGATTTATTTAATCACTATTAATATTTTTTTGTGTAATTACATAATTTTAATATCAATCAACAAAATTTGGGGGCCACTTTCAATCTTAGTTATTGGTCTTCTAATAAGTTTTTTTATTTATAAATTTGAATTACTTAATTGCATTCGACGTAATGAGAAGTAGAATTTCCATCTTTACTAATTAATGTCAAACATTTTATCTTCTTGAATGTATAAATATTAATAATTTCAATATTTAATGCGACAAAAGAAATTTTAAGAAAATTAATCGTTGTCGCGCCCGCATTTTCGCGGAAAACGGTTTTTTGCCCGACCTAACACTCTTTGGATTTTTGAGTTTTGGATCGCCACCTAACCGAGTTAAGGCGCGTAGGCACCTATCTACCCTAACTAAGTCTAAAACTACGGTCAACGGGCCGAGATTAGGGTAAGGGTTCAAATTGAAGCCTCGAGGGGAAGGTGTTAGGCATCCCTCGAGATCCAACGAAGTGTGGGTCCCTGCCGTATCTCATGCAATTTATGTGGGGTACAAGTAGGCATCAAGTCATTTAATTTATGTAATTATTTAATCTTACTAGTGATAACACCAATAATAAAACAATTAATACTATTATTTAACAGCACGTAGGTATGGCAATAATAAACATCAAGTTTTATTTAAGCATGAACTAATTATTAAACAAATTTATAAATATTAAACAATTAATATGTAGAGTAGGTTGTGAAAATTAAGCAGTTTTGAATATGAATTTTTTAATTTTTAAAAAAATTTTGTTTCTTATGGGATGAGTCCACGATATTATTGATCAACTCTCCTCCACAAGAACAATTTTGATTTGATGTCGGGATTAAAAAAATCGCTTATGTTTTAAAAATGATTTAAAAGATTAGTTCACAAACGTAGGCACATAACATTTACATATAATGGGCACATAATTCTTTTTGAAATTCATGGTAGGTGGTACTTCCGAGGAATGCGTCCGGGTTAAAAATCGAAACTAGACTCGGAGTTCCTGGGACTTTCCACTAAACGATAGGTGGAGATAGTGCGTATAATTTATTTTCCAAAAATAAACAATGGTCAAAATCAAAAATTTTAAAGGAAGATTGAATAATGACTTTTTAAGAAAATTACAATGTTTGATATGAAATATTTTTTTTAAAAGCCAAAAAAAAAAAAAAAAGGAAATGCCTGAATGAATTCTAATTTCGTATATTTTAAGAAAATAACATATTTGCAAAGGAATGGGAAATCTTCAAGAAAGCAATCGGTATTACTCATGAAAATTCAAAATTTTTAAAAAAAATTAAACTAATTTTAGGGGAGGGCAAGCAAATATGCACAACCAAGTTCTCTTTTTTTTGTGGTTGTTCATATTTGATTTACAGCCTATAGACATGATTTCCTCTAGGTGTTTCAAAAAAATACCATATATATGCCGAATTTTTTAAATTTACATGTTATGAACAAGTTTAAACCTTAGACATGATTTCTACATGACAAGATGATGCTAAATTATAACATTATTAAAACACCTAATATCGGCCTATTATGCTATGATTTGCTTTTAACATTAACGGAATCTAGTTTATCTTTTTAGACGTTATTAACAACAGTGTCAAGCAAATTCAAAATTGATTAGATTTAAACACCTATAAAACATAAATCTAGTTGGGTTAAAGACAAAGCCTATAGGCATGATTTCTAAAAATATAATCGAACAAATAGAGCTATAATCCCCCTCCCCTAGACGACCCCAAATAATTTATTATATGATAGTTAGTGTTACATTTACAACATGCGAATAATAAAATAGCGAAAAAATAAAAATTATAGACATATATATACATTCGAACAAATAAATAAATCCTTCTTCAGTTAATCTTCAACTTGAACTTCAATATGAAACCTTCAAAGTAATTAAATAACTACACAGTAACTCACAGCCGTTAAAGCAAAACGAATTGATTCCCCATTTACTCGAATGTGGAGAAGGATGAATACCCCCGTCCTTCCTATAGCAAAGAGAACCCTTGAATATTACCGAATATTTGTTTGGTTATATCAAGAGAGCAAATGATAGAAAGGAAATGATGAGAGAGTTTTGTGATGGGATGGAATGAATGTGTCTTGAGGAGTTGTTGAGAGAACTTGTTATGAAAGATGTTAGTTCTTCTACAGATATGCGAGTGTTGTGTTCTAAAAGAATGAAAAGGGGGCTCTTTATATAGTAAGAGGGAGACAAATAAGGAAAATAACATTAAAAGAATCTTATAATACAGTTTCCTTTATTTCAAAGGAGAGCCCAAATCAGAAAATATTTCATCATGCAAAGATAAATAAGTAAGAATACGATTGGAAGAGTATATATTTCCCCTTAAATAAAAGAGCTAAATCAGATTTAAATTAAAAAAATGTGTACCAAATGTATAACATATAAGAGTAAAATATTTTTTTTGTAAATAAAGAGGAGTCATATAATTTTACCAAATATGAGAAAAGTAAGAAATCATTCCAACATTAAACAAAACAAGTCAATTATTTAGTTCAATATAGCATCAACCAAACCTTAAGCAAACATAGAATATATACTTACCATATAACACCCTGTAAAATCTAATCTTTTAACCTAAGGTAGAGAAGAATTGACGGGGTCATCAATACAACAAAATTAGCCAAAAGGAATACAATTTTAATAAAAAAAATGCGGCACATATGTCAATTTATAAATATTCCTATACAATATTAAAATCAATTCTTTCCATAATAAAGCAATTTAAAGGTGACTGTCCCAAGTTCAACAGGAAAAGATCAAACTGAATTACTAATTTTATAAAGATTGACGAACAAACAAAATCCTCCCATATTAAGACACAATATAGTAGCAATTAGGATTTAAATAACGAAGAGAAATATTGACCAAATAAATAATTAATTTGGTCAATTATCGAAATCACGAAAATCAATCAAGACGAAACAACCAATCAAATAAGAAAATAGTTAAACAATCGACATACAAAAATAAGTAACAAGGCGATTAAACATTTTTTATTATGAATAGATGAGCTGAAAGAAGTTGTCCGACTATACATATATGTAAGCACGTAGCAAGACAAAATTTAACTGATTAATTTTCAGTAATTATACTATCTAAAAAATATATATACCAAGTTAATAGAAATAACTAAGGACTAACATGCTATTAGTTAAGGATTTTTCAGTAAAGCAACTATTAACAGTAATTAGTCATATTAGTTAGAGGAATACTTCAAATAAGCATAAAGAGTCAACAAGAATATATAATATTTGATAGTCAAGAAAACGTACCAATTCATACTGACGAGGCGAGATACTGAAGCCTTAAACTCAGAACAAAACGGACATCACCTTACCTTGATTTTCCATCTGTTTCGATTTCTTATTGTTGTTGTTTTCATTAGCGGCTGCTCACTGGAGTTTCTGGGGTTTGCTGCTTCCTGGCAGCTCGCCCGAGCGCTGCCAGCAATGGAGAAAAGAAGACAGAGAAGAAGGGAAGAGAGAAGAGAAAGAAGAGGCAAGGAGAGACAGGAAGAGAGCGCTGCCTGACGCACTTCGCCAGAGCTGCTGCTGCTCTCGCTGGTTGCTGACAGCTTTGCCTGGCGCTGTGAAAAGAGAGAAGAGAGGAGGTAGGAGAAGAGGTGATGGGAGAGAGGAGGCATCGCTGGAAAGAATGGAGAGAGAGATGAGACGAAGGAGGTGGAGAGACGGAGAGGGGAAGAGGGGTGTCGCTGTTTGAGAGTGACGATTATCGCCGGAGAGAATGGAGGGCTGGCGGCTGTTCTGATTTTTTAGAGGGAGAGAATTTTTTTTTTTTTTAAGGATTAGGCTCTTTTAGGGTATTAGAAAAAAGGAAGAATAAGGGATTAGATCTTGATCGTAGAATTAGTTTAAATGAGTGGTTAGGATTTAACTTAAAAGATGGATGGTTGAGATTAAAAGATGGAGTCTTAAAATCAAATTGGATTGGATGTGGAATTGTAATGAAAGAGGGGCTATGATTGAAATAAAATTGAATTAGAGTGGCTAGAATAGAAAGAAATTATAATAGGCTAGAATTTAAATAACTTTTAAGGTATGAATTACTAGTTAACTAAAATACTACATACATTAAAATTATTTTGTATAATTGAAAATCATCTAAATTTTTCAAACACATGTGAAATTCTTAAAAATATAATAAATTTATAAAGTAAGCGATACTAAAATATGATTTTGAGAAAATCAACTAAAACTTTAATAAATTTTTAAAAATACTTTTAGTCAAATATAATCCTAAAAGGAAAATGGTAAAGTCGGGTCAAAAATTGAGTGTCAACAATCGTAAGATAGTGTGGGGCTTCCCTTTTTGTTTTTTGCTACTTTATTTTATCTTTTAAAATAAATATATTAATTGGGGGGGGGGTCGGGGTGGCTATACAAAATTATAAAAAGGGAGGACAATGTAAAAAAAATGTAATTCAAGTTTTAGACTTACAAAAAAAAAAAATTAAATTAAATGTGTTTATCATTTCATTCATCGTTATGAAGGTAAACGGCAATATCACGTGCCCATATACTAGTACGAATATAACTCTGCACAAAATATAATATTGAAAATTGTGTTAGATGTTGGCGGTTTGAGATATTAAAATATTTCATGACAAATAAAACATTCTTATTTTATCACAGCAAGGATGATTAATATATTTTAATAACTAGCACATAAGTTTTGATAGATCAAAAAAGTAAATTGTCTATAAAGAAGATAACTTACAAAGAAAAATATTACAAATGTTTGGGCGATATACCATCAAATTTATAGAAAAAAATCCGTTTCAACGAAAAAAAAAAAAGTAATAACGACATGACATCCATAATAAAAGACATCACATTAAAATTAGACATAAAAAGTTTCATACTAATTGAATTACATTTTGTTAAAAGTAGACTTACTCTAACTTCCATCAATAAGAACTATTTTGATCATTTTCTTGCCTATTCCTTTTTAGTTAGTTATGATATTATTAATATTTATGATTTTATCATCCTTTGAATGAGTTTCTCGATTAATATGTCAATTTAGATAGTTTGTTAAAAAAAATTAATTTGTTTGTTAGTCTTTAAATTTTTTTAAAAAATGTCAAAAAATTAAAATAGTAACACATCCACATCCAAAAACAATCTTAGAAATATGAAAAATTATTGATATAAATACCTATCGATATTTTTGACACTTAACAGAGTACTTCAATTGGTATATTAAATTGAAATTGTTTCTCTATATTTTTATTTTTTTTGAAGGAGATGATGATACATGATTTTTGGTTATGCAAAATAATTTTGGTGATATTAATTACAACATAAACAAATATATTGTTATTAAACTACATACTCAACATCAGTAATAAATGGCACTTTCAAAGATCGATCAATTTGATGTTCAAGATTTAAACAAAGTTCTTACTCTTAGACTCTTGGATTTTTTTAAATGAATAAATCTTAAAAAAAAATGTTCCCAAATAATATGAATACTTATAATATTAGCGATAAATTATACTTCATTAAGTAAAGTGTAAGAGAAAAAGTTAAGTAACTTTTTAAAATACTTATAATAGAGGGTGAATGTTTTAGGTAAAAAAAGTATTTTGAAATAATTTCTCTATTAATTTCTTCATTAATAAATTCTCTTCTATCATTCCACCACACTTTCTTTAAATTTATTTCAAAACGCTATTTTTTCGGATTCTCCCTTTTTGTTATTTTATTTTTCATATTTTCGTCTTTGCTTATTTAATTTTATTAAGAAAACATTAAACAATTGCATCGTATCTTAAGAGATTAAGTTAACTTGTCTTTTAATTATGTTACTAATATATATATATATATATATATATATATATATATCCTAGTTTCCGAATCGGCGTTGCCGTTTGTCCCATACATTTTATAAAGTCGAATTATTAATATCATTTTTGAAATTAGAAATATAGTTTTACTTAACCAATTTATATTTTTATTCATAAATAAAATTCATACTAATCATAGTAAACATTGACCATAGAGCAAGATATGGAAAATATTATATTACTATAGCAATCTATAATATGATATATCTTATAGTGACTATCCTTCATATCTCTATTACGCTCCATATTAGTAAGTAATACAAATATGTACTACTTAAAGAAACTATATGTAAGAAAGATAAAATAATAAAAATTATAAAATACATTTACAAACGAATCTAAATGTCAAAATTAGTAATTTCAGCACTAATAAAAAATAGACTTATAACATTCATAATTCCATAGAGTTATATTTAAAGAATGATAATCGGTAAAGAATACAAAAAATTAAAAAGATAAGAATAATACAACATCATATCCTTCATAAGACTTTTATTAGAAACAATTGATACTAGTAAAAAGAATACACAAGGAGTAGAGTTTTTTTTTTTTCTCTCCCGTAAACCAAAAAAATAATCTCAACTAAAAGTAAAGAGACAATTTACAATACAAATACATTCTAATGAGATCAACAAATATTAATATTTTAAAAAACAAAAAAAAAGTACCTGAAAATTGGCGTAATGATTCACATCACACGAGGGCAAGTGATAAAGAAAATTATTTTTTCATGATACATATCGATCGCTAAAGAATTTATTGGGATAATATGAAAAGGTGGGAAGAGTTGGTTTTAAGTTAATTTTCAACAGTTAAGTGATATTAACTTGGTAGAGGAAAGGTGATTGTTTTTACTAATAATTCAATACATTTAATTTACTACCAAAAAGAGGATAACAAATTTAATAATCATTTAATCACATTAATTATAGAGAAAGAATATATAATTTTATTTTTAAAAAAAAACGTAAATTCCTACACCATTTTCCTATGAAATAATTCTAACAATTTTTCTATAAAATATTTTTGGTCTTTCTTCAAATTTGACTATTACACAAACACCTTTTTATTTTTTGTAACGACCTGTTTAAGTCGTTTTAGCAACAGGATTTTTATTTCTGGTAAAAACTGGCTGGGACGGACGGATGTAACGACGACCGCCATAGTCACGACGGCCTGTCGAGGAGGTGTGTCCATTACACTTAGAATTTTGAAATTGGGTACTGAAAATCGACTCTTTTATTGTGGGTGACGGACCTGCATGACGTGCCGTCACATCCACGATGAACCGTGTGAGTTTTCGTTGCAAAACAACTTCAACTGTTTAGAATTTTGTACAAGAATACGAGTTTCTGACGCGTCATGACGGAGGACAGACGACCGGTCACAGCTGTGACGGCCTTCACAAGGCTTACGTGAGTTGAGGGATCTCTGCGACGACCTGTTGAACGGACCGTCCAGCAACGACGGCAGTCACAGGTTGCCGCACCCAGGCAAAATAGGATTCCCTCTACCACTTTTTTAGGGGTCTTTTGGACTATTCTTGCCTTAATTATAAAGATTGAGGGTTAATATGAATAGGGTCTATTACTTGGGGGGGGGTTACAAAGGTAACCTTAAGTTAATTAGTGGGTTTTATATTGTCCTCCTTTACCTTCTTATACTTTTAATTAGGGTAAAAAGAAGGAGGGTTTGAATAAAACAAACAAAAGAAAAGAACAGAACAGAAATGAGACCCACGAGTAGAGAGAGAGAAAACGAAGAGGATAGCAAAGATTTGAGAAGATAGCTTGTTGATTCAATTCCTTCGTGGAGGTAGGGTTATGGTTATGTTACGATATGTCTTATAACTCTTAATAGTGAATATTATGTGTTGATAGTATTGGTTAAACCGCTAGTGTCTTAGTTTGTAGCTGGCATGATTCTGATTATGAAAATTGTGCGATGAATTACAAAGCTGATATCTATTGAATCCCAAATCTTGAACGAACCTTATTCGCTTGATATATTATATAATGAGAATGATGAGGCCTTATTGTAAACGAAGGCTTGATGATTAGGAGATCGGGTGCCACGTTCCGGTAACCGAGGATAGAAGAATACGAGGATCGAGTGTCACTCCGAACCAGGATAGTATATGGATCGGTGTGCCCACGTTTCGTAAACCAGGATAGATATGAGATCGAGTGTCAACTTTCCGACACCAACAGGATGTATATGGATCGGTGCCACGTTCCGGTCCAGGATAGAATATGAGGATCTAGTGTCACGTCCGACACCATGATATTATATGTCGGGTGCCCGTCCGGTACCAACCAACAGATAGAATAGAGGATCGATGTCACGTTCCGACACAGATAGAATAATGAGGTATCGAGTGTCACGTACCGCACAAGAGGAAGAATATAATGGATCTTGAAATAATGATATCCTCAATCTAATGACTTTTTCCCAAATGAGTATGGTATTGATGCTTGAGTCCTCATGTGTGAACTCGGTTGTATTAGGATGAATTCACGTTGTTATTTCACATGTTGAGTATTGTAGTTGATTTACATCTTATTTATATAATACTGTTCCCTATTTTGAGTTGGCCGATGATATCTACTCAGTACGTGTGGTTGTAACTGACCCCCTACTTTCCATGTTTTCCTCTTTGTTATTTGTGTAATGCAGGCAAACTTCCGTCAACTGCTTCAACCAACAGTAGATCTTGCCAGTCTCCACTTCATCGGAAAATTCAGGGTGATCTAATAATCGTCTATCTTTGACTGGGTCCTTTCTTCTTCAAGTCTTGATGCCTTGAACTTCCGCATGGAACCTATCTTTTTAGTTATTTTTGTTTCTTAGACATTCCTAGTTAATGTAATTGATATAGATGTTCTTGTATGATGACTTCCAATTTTGGGGATAAATAATAATAGTTATTGAATTGTTTTTATAATGAGTTAAGTCTTCCGCATTATTGCTGTTGATATATCTTGAAATTTTAAGGTTTGATGGGTTGGTTCGCGCTCACATAGGAGGGTAAATTGTGGTGCCAGTCCGCGTCCCCCTGATTTTGGGTCGTGACAAACTTGGTATCATAGCATTAAGAGGTTCGTTGGTTCATCACACAAGAACACGGTGCGAGTAGGGTCTTAAAGGAACGGTAGGGGACTCCTTTACTTTTCTTTGATAGGCTAAGAAGGACTTTGGGAAAATTCATTCTTTCTTTCTTTCTTTCGTTCTACTAACTTAGTCCAATTGGTATCTGGGCGATATAATTGGTATCTGACCATCTTCACTTATTTCGCAATGGTTATAACTAGAGGCAACGAGCGCACCAGCAACCACAAGGAAAGACAAGAAACGACTGAGCCAGCACTGGTGCCTGTAGCTCGGAAGAGCAACGGCACTAGGCCGTGGAGAGGTCGTGGGAGACGTCCTCTAGAGGAAGAGGACAAGCACCTAGCCCATCCTTACTAGGGCGTTGATCCTCCCCCGACCGAGGAGGTGATAAGAGCGGGGTAGAAGGGGAGAATGACAATGGCGATAATGGGAAATGCCCACCCCCAACTACCCCAGAGATGATCAACCATTACTTGCTTAATCTTTAGTGGGTAGTCCGATCAGGTCAAGCACCTCCAGTGTTTCTGTCTTCTGCAACCAACACCTCCGGTTTCAGAGGTACGACAGCGTCTACTATGGCTCCCCCGCAGATGCATCATTGGGAATAGGTCACTTTCCACCTGACTATGGGCCTATTATGACAATGATCATCATGAACTTTTCAGTAAGTTCTTGAAATTGAAACCTCCCCAGTCTGTAAGGTAAGGGCGTGCATTACTCAGAGGATGCCTACGTTTTTCCTGGTTTGATTGTCCATAGCTACTACACAAGATGGGTATAGTAGAACGGTTTGGCGTGAGTTTCGTGAGGCTATCAGCTTTCAAGGGAACGCCAACACGTGGTGGCGTTCACATGTTGGTGTCAACCAACAGAGCAACCCACTATGAACTTGGAATCATTCCTCTACCCTGTTTATTGAGAAGTTATCCCAAGGGACCTTTTGATAGCTAAAAAGGCCAGTTCTTGAGTCTGAGCACGGGAGGATGACAGTTAACGCGTATGAGGCTAAATTTCGCGCACTATCCATAGCGGCCACCCACTTGTTTTCAGTCCACAGAACGGGATTCGCCGTTTTGTGAAGGGGTGAGGTCTAGTTTGCGGATTTCATCCTTACATGTAGGCTGCTAGGCACATCCTTCAAGAGTGGTAGAACTTTGTGAATAGGTGAAGGAGTGAAGCCAGACGACTTCCACCACGACTCGCAATCATCGAAAGGTTTCGAAGGGGAGCGAGTTTAATGGTTCTCCTCTAGAGGACAGAGCTCCGAGGAGGTTACTCAAGCTCGACCAATTCAATCTTCCGACATACTGTAGTTTGGGGGTCCACCTCAGAACGGTCACACTACTCCACGAGAGACCTTGCATTACCCTCGAGAGTGTTATGGATGTTGGGAGGTGGACACATCAATGAGGTATTGTCCCAACCAGAGTTACATAACCCCACTAGCTAGGGTAAGAGGTGGTCATTGTAGAGGCCGCTGTTTCGGAGGACGTGGGTGGGTCGAGTTTAATGGTGGTCCATCACAACGGCATAGGTGATGGGCAAAATGGGCCAATACTACGAGCAGCATGTAGTGCTGCAAGTGGACCAGACAAACTATAGGGCCCTTGTTACGGCTTTCCCTGGAGAGCTGAAGTGGAGGCGTTGATGCTGTTATCCAGGTAATCTTTTGGTTTGTGATTTCCATGGCCATCTTTATTATTTGACGCTTGGCTCCACGTTTGTCCTATGTATCTTCATCATTTGCTAATAGTCTAAATTTGCATTGAATTACTTGACATGCCTATTCGTTTTCCTACCCCGTGTGTGAGTCTGGGTAGTTGAAAAGGTACCTAGG
>JAKWJA010000786.1:0-55465 GCA_027704765.1 Solanum habrochaites
AGGCAGGAGGGCCCCGGCCCGGGCCGCCAGGCCAGGCCCCCGGCCGGGGTCCCAGTGAACAAAATTAACACAGACATGGCAATATAAAGGACCTATTCAACAACAGGAGAAGATAGAGGTAGCTAAACAGATACTAGAGACTAAAGAAGATGAAGTTACTCTTGAGCAAGAGAAGAGGCAAGGGAGTGAGCAAAGGGGTCAGATAGTCAACCAAACACCTGAAAACAACTTAAGGTCTTATAATGGAAGTAAGCAGTTGGAGTTTAGTATGTCTAATTTTCCAATGCTATCAGCTATACCTTTGAGAAATGGATTTGAGAGCCTCAAGAAGAGCAAGCTGGTTTCACTGCCTGTGGATAGGGGTGGAACTTCAAAATCTTGTTAATGAAGTGGAGTTGTTGGAATGTGAGGGGAATGAATAAGAGATATAAGCAAAAAGAAATAAAGTTGTTTTTACAGTTTAATAAAGTGTCTTTAGCAGGGCTAATTGAAACTAGAGTGAAAGAGGTTAATGCTAATACAACAATGAATGGTATTGCTCCAGGATGGAGATAGGTTGAGCAATTACAAAGATGCTGCTAATGGAAGAATCTGGATTATATGGGATGACAGTTGGTATGATGTTAAACTAATAAATAGTACAGCTCAGATGATACATTGTCAGGTAAAGGAAAGAAGTAAAGGGTATCAGTTTAATCTCTCAGTTATATATGGTTATAATACTATAGAGCAGAGGAAGAGGTTATGGAATGATATGAACTTGATGGTACAAAATGTTATATATCCATGGCTTATAATTGGAGACTTTAATGCTATTTTGTCTCCAAAGGATAGACTAGCTGGAGCTCCTGTTAATATGAATGAGATAAAGGACTTTGCAGATTGTGTCAAGACTATGGGCATTCATGAGCTACAGTGGAAAGGTAGTTACTATACTTGGAGTAATAAGCAGATAGGTAATGCCAGAGTTTCAAGTAAGATTGATAGAGCTTTTGGGAATGATGAGTGGATGGATAAGTGGGGTCATGTTATCTTAGAATATGGCAATCCAGGAGTTTCAGACCACAGTACTATGCAGTTGGCTTTTCACCAAAACAACCAACATGTAAGGGTAAAGTTCAAATTCTTTAATATTTGGACTGAACATGAATCTTTTTTAGAACTGGTGGAGAAAGTGTGGAAGCAGGAGAAAGAAAGGGATGCAATGGAAAAGGTATGGTACAAGTTGAAGGATCTGCAGCCTGTTCTGGAAAAGTTGAATAGGAAAGAGTTCAAATATATAAGGAACCAGATTGAGGAAGCAAGAAATGAGTTGATAGATATACAAAATCAGCTCACTTATCAAGCAAAAGATGAATTAGTAGCAAAAGAAAAAGTGATCTTAACTAAACTTGAAAAGTGGTCCTTGATTGAAGAAAGTGCCTTGAGACAAAAAGCAAGAACTACATGGATTAAGCTGGGGGATGCTAATAATAAATATTTTAGTTCAGTGATAAAGGAGAGAAATCATAAGAAGAATATTAGAAGTTTGATGTCTTTAGATGGAAGGTTGCTGTCTGAACCTCAAGAGATTCAAGATGAGTTTGTGCTATTTTACAAAAGTCTAATGGGAACAGCAGCTAGTAATCTTTCAGCAATAAATGTGCAGGTGATGAAAAGGGGACCTGTTTTGTCAAGACAACACAGAATTCAGCTTTGTGCAGCAGTAACTGAACAGGAGATAGTTGAAGCTTTGAAGTCTATTGGGAATGATAAGGCCCCAGGAATTGATGGCTATAATGCACTATTCTTTAAACACACATGGAAGATTATAGGACAAGATGTTATTGATGCTGTCAAGAGCTTCTTCAATACAGGGAAACTCTTTAAGCCTCTTAATTGCACACTTGTTTCCCTGATACCAAAGGTTCATAGTCCAAAGAATGTGAAAGAATTTAGGCCTATTGCATGCTGTACAGTCCTGTATAAAATCATCTCCAAAGTGATAACACATAGACTACATGAAGTAATTCAAAGTGTTATAAGTGAGAGCCAAGCAGGGTTCATACCAGGAAGAAAAATTGGAGACAACATAATTCTAGCACATGAAATGGTTAAGGCTTATACTAGGAAGAATGTTTCTCCAAGAAGTATGCTAAAAATTGATTTACAAAAAGCTTATGACTCAGTTGAATGGCCTTTCTTAGAGCAGGTGATGGTGGGATTGGGATTTCCTGATTTGTTTACTCAATGGGTAATGAAGTGTGTCAAAACAGTGAACTATACAATTGTAGTCAATGGTCATAATAGCCAAAGATTTGATGCAGCTAAAGGGCTTAGACAAGGAGATCCAATGTCACCTTTCCTATTTGCTATTGCTATGGAGTACTTTAGTAGGCTGCTCAAAGGACTAAAAGAAGAGAAGAACTTTAAGTACCATCCTAAGTGCTCTAAGCTGGATATAACACACTTGTGTTTTGCAGATGATTTGCTGTTATTTTCTAGAGGTGATCTCAACTCTATAAAGGCATTGCAACAAAAGTTCTCAGAGTTTTCTCAAGCTTCAGGATTACAAGCCAACCTTAACAAAAGTTCAATATATTGTGGTGGAGTTCAAAGGGAGGTGAGACAGCAAATTGTTCAGCAACTTGGTTACATAATGGAAGAGTTACCATTCAAATATTTGGGGGTGCCAAGTTGTAGGCGGAGGGGAAGTCTACGACAAAAAAAACAACAACGTTAACTACAACATACCACGGAAGGTGTGTCATCCCCCTTCTATAGAAATCATGGCAAGAATCAATACTTGGACAGCAAAGAAGTTATCCTATGCAGGAAGGGCTCAACTAGTCAAGTCTGTTTTGTTTGGAGTGCAGGCTTACTGGGCACAATTGTTCATAATTCCAGCAAAGATAATCAAGTTGATAGAAGGTTTATGTAGAAGTTATCTATGGTCTGGAGAGAGTCATATAACTAAGAAGGCCTTAGTAGCTTGGGACAAAGTCTGTTGTCCTAAATATGAAGGAGGTTTAGGACTGCTCAATATAAAAATTTGGAACAGGGCTGCAATAGCTAAGTTATGCTGGGACTTAGAAAACAAAGAAGATAAGCTGTGGATCAAATGGATACATGCATACTATATAAAAGGTCAGAGGGAATGGAAGATGAGTAACAATGCAAGCTGGATGGTAAAGAAGATAATGAATGCAAAATCACTGGTGGATCAAGTTCAGCAATTACCAAGCAGAGGTAAAGGGGTGCTCAGGCAAATCTACTATCATATGAAAGGAAGTGAAGCAAAGGCCAGTTTGGACATGTCTAATGTATAGCAATGCAGCAAGACCAAAAGCCTATATTACAATGTGGATTATGATGAATCAAAAGTTATCAACTGTGAGATAGACTAGTGAAATGGGGAATTGAAGTTGATAAACTGTGTGTACTATGTAAGAATGCTGAAGAGACTACTGAACACTTGTTTCTACAATGTCATTTTGCAAGGAAGCTGTGGGAGATACTACTGGGAAGCATAGAGCATCATAGCAATGTTCCATTGGTTTGGGAGCAATTTCAGCAGTGGAGTATTCAATATGGGAAAGGAAGAAGATCAACAGCCAAGGTTCAAGACTGTGCTAACAGAAGGAATATATGGATTATGGATAGAGAGAAACAATAGAATTTTTGAGCATAAGAGTAAAATGGAGGAGGTTATAGCTAAAGAGATAGCTTATGTAACTAGTGCTAGGATTCCTTTTAATGCTGCAAAGATGTAATCGATATGATGAGGACTAGTAATAGTGTAGGAGGTAGAAGTGTTTGTTTGATGGTGTAAGCAACTGTGTTAGTTGCTTTGTTTTGTAATGTTGATTCTGGTAATTAATAAAGATAGTTACCAAAAAATAATACTACAAAGAAAATATAATAATAATTAATAATAGTACAATAATAACAAAATAATGATGAATAATAATAATATACTAATAATAATATTGATAATAATGAATGAAATTAATAAAACCAACAACAACCACAACAACAATAATAATATTAGAAAATAATGATAATATATAATAATAATATAATAATAATAATAACAATAAGATACTAATCACAATTATAATAATCTAAACATAATAATATAATAATATATAATAGTAACAATAATAACGATTATATAATAATATTAATATACAATAATCATATAGTAAACAATATATTAATAATAATCCTCCTCCTCCCCCCTCCTCCTCGTCCTCCTCCTCCCCTTCGCTCCCCTCCCGATCCTCCTACTCCCGCCTCCCTTCCTCCTCTCCTCCTCCTCCTCCTCCTCACTACTCCTCTCCTTCTCCGCCTCCTTCCTCCTCATCCCAAAATACGCAATACATAACCAATCTTCACAATAATCCCAAGCATCATCGTTTTTACCCATCTAAGAGCATGAGAGGCCTTTCTTCTGTAAAACCGTTGCCTGAGGACTATTTATAGTCCCCCGCGCATTCCTTGTGGTCTTAATTTGGGAACGGGAAGTTTTGATTGTGTGGTGTGTAAAATTCAAAGGAAGTGATTTGTGGTGTAAGCTTGAAAATATGAGCCGTCGAATGTACTCAAGAGTTTGGGCATTTTGATTTCCGTACTGCACTTATCTGTTAACTTGTTTAAGGGATTGTTGAGTGTCATCAATTACTTAAGTTTTTTGTAAAAAGTTCTAAACATGTGTGTATATTACTTCCTAGTGATGAAAATCTCTAGCTTCTTTTCATTGTTGTGAAGAATGCACCATCTCAAGCAGTTTGATCAAATTGCACTGTTGGTCTGGAGAGGAGAGCTGGCAGTTTGTTTTCCTAATCTGTTACAGCCATGGACTGAGCATATGTATGCATGATTAAGAGATCGTTCTCCCTCATCTAATACTGAATGAGATGAAGGTTTGGCTGGACTATCAAACATTTATACATAGCTTTCATGTTTCAGAATTCTTATCATCTTGATTGCGTGTATCATTAGTTAGGTGGAAGTTTATATTAACGGAAAATGGCAAACGTTTGGAATATGATAGAGGAAGAATTTCCCAATCTTGCCAAACTTCTTTCATGGGTTGTCAAAGAAAAGGTAGTATATTTACCCAACTTTTCTTTTATTAGTTCCCTGATAAAGAAGTTTATCTATCTAATCTCTTTCTAGTCTTTCTTTTGGTGTTCACGTCACATAATACTGTTGTTTTCCTTCAAACTTAATGTTTGGTGGGAACTTTCACATGTTCCCGCTTTTTATTAAGTTCCAACTTCTTTCATTTTTTCTTGACCTTCAATTAGGAGGAACAAAGGTATTTTAGACTGGATCCTCTCATAAAGTTAGTTATTAGGGTATATTCTAAGATTGTCATATATCCAAGTGGTAACTTTTTTATTATTTCAACTCTGTATTACTACACATGATCCTTTTTCTAAGGAAGTGTTCTTCTGCAATTTTGTCTTGAACAAAGTATGCATTGAAACAGACACGTGGGAAATTTGGTCTTTGTGTAAAGATAGTACGTTGAGCAATTGGTCTTGACCTGATCATCTGACGTTCTTCTGATTCTACTTTTTTGAGTCTTTTTTTTATTTGTATTTATATTCCCAATCTTTGTTTCTGTTCTCTGTCTTGCAGTGATTTTCTCGTTTAGTTCTTCTTTCCATTTTACTTGTTCTCATCCAACCTCAATGGATTAAACTTACTTGTACCATAATTCAAAAATTTATCCTTTTCTCTCATTTTAAATTTGTTCTAATGTTATAATCACACATTAGTTTGATGATTTTGGATGTTTTATAATTTTAAAATTTTCTAATGTCATAATCACATATTAGTTTGATGATTCAAGATGTCAATGAAGTAATATTTCTATGTTGGCATTTGAGTGATATATTATCTGTAACTGAAGCTGTACTATCTAAGGTGTAGTGTGAGCTGCAATGTGAGGTATGTACTGCACCTAAGCGAGGTGCATGACATTTATTTATATGGAAACTCTGCCAAGTCTAATTCTCACCAGTTGCATTATTACTTATTGTTAGCATTAAGTCAACCGTTGCTTACACTGACTGTTAATCATATAGTTGTCATGCTTTACTTCCAGAAAAAGATGCTTTCCTCAATGTAACAACTTAGATTATATGTGAACTAAGAAAAATAATGGAGATGTTCCAAGGGAAATGGCTTGATTGAGAAGCAGAATAGAAAAATGCAGAAACACCAAACGATTAGTGGAAAAGATAAATGAATGCAATCAAAGGGTAATTCCAAAAAAAGAGAAGCAAAGTTGTATAGGCTCCATAGAAATATAAATAATTTTTTATTATTTTTAAGAAAATATTGCTTTGTTAATTTATTTTGATATAGTGAAGTTACTATTCGTGAAGGTCTTGAACTTTTCTCAGGTATTCAAACAAGTGTTTTTTTTTTGGAAATTTGAACTAAGTCTTAGGTCCTATTTTCTATATTCTTCCACCTTGAATCTCTCCCTTGAATCTTATTGTTTAAATGTTGATTAATTTGCAGGTGTGCCAAGATTGATGCTGAGTTTTCTGATCGATTCTTTAGAACTCTTTAAGCATGTTCCTAAGGCTACCAAGTACTTCAAATTATAGTAAGTGTTGGTTAGTTTCATCTTATGCTCAACTAAGATCATTTTTTCTATCAAACTACTTCCTAGTGACATTTGCCTTCTCAATCTTTTCCGTGTTGATTTGTAGTTTGTCGCTTTTTTTTGGATATTAAGATTTGGATTCACGATGCCCGATGATGGATAGATAGTGATGTCCTTCTTAAGGTTAAATGATCAATTGCTTGTGAATGTTTGATTGGCGATTATTGTGTCTAACTTTTGAGTAGCCATTCCTGAATAGATTCATGAGGTTGCAGCATGTTGATGGATTGGTTGACGGCTTTCTCTAGGGAAAAATCATCGTCATTTTGGGAATGGTTTGGGGCCTTGTTGGTACTACATCATAGTGATGTGCATGTGAATGATGAGCATAACTCTCTGTTTTTAAAAGGTTTGAGCATGTTATGAATTATTTGTGACAACTCTTACAACTCTTTTTGTGACTTTTGATTCGTTAGCGGTTAAAATGTTCAATGCTACTTGTATTTTGAAAAGGAAGTAAAATTTTGAACCATTTTGATTGATTTGCAAGCCATGTGTGGTGAGTTATTGACTAATTAATGCCTTGTGTTCGCTTTTGTCACCTAGAACTTTCCCAACTGGTCTTGAAATGTTGGTCTTGATTGAGTTTTTGGTTGTAAGAAATGATCTTCCTTCCTTTGATGTTCTTTAAGTCCTTTGGCCTAAAAATCCCTCCTTGAATTTGAGGTTTTTTAAAGTCGAACAATTCTAATTTGGTGGTGTTATGAAAATCATTGAAGTGATACTTACCACATCCCCCTTGATAGTATAAAAAAGAAGATAAAATAGAAAAGAGAATTAACAAAGGTAGTTAGAACCGGCTCCTCTTAGTTTAATGTAGTTAGGATATATTTTCCTAAGATTCACTGTCATAGACTTCAAGTGGAAACTTTTGATTATTGTAAATCCTGTATGTAAAACATGATCCTTTTTCAAGGAAGTGTTCTTCTGTAGTTTTTGTCTTGAACAATGTAATGAACACCACACGTGGGAATATTTTGTCTTTGTGTCAATATGGTAAGTTGATCAAAGTTTTCCTTGATTTTGATAGCTGACTTTATTCTGATTGTCTTTTTTGAGTCCTTATTTTTGTGTTAGATCCATTTCTTTCTCGGTTCTCTGTGGGCTATGGTGGTTGAATTCTGTCTTGCAAAATAAGAGTATTTTTAAACTGTTAGAATGCTTTACCTAATGATTTTTGCCTGTAGTTCTTCTTTCTATTTTTACTTGTTATAATCTAGAATTCAATGGATGTCAGCATGTACCATAATTTAAGAATCTATCCTTTTCTCTCAATTCTACTGGCATTGATTTGGTCCAAGATAAGTACATGACTTCCCATTGAGATTACATCTTCCATGAATAGTAAAAATTATACCTCATTCTGTAGGATGGATGTTGATATTTACAAGTATGAGATGACTTGGGAATAGAAAGCTATATTTAAGAATGCATGGTAACACATGATTATATTGTTTTTGTTCTCCAAGGTATATTAATGTATTACACCTTCTTTTCAGGAATGTTCCTCACATTCATATACATGAAAAACAGGAAAATGAAGACTGGTGGCATGGTGCTGAAATCCAGATTGTCATTTGAAAGGAACTGGACAATGTACCGAGTATGTAGTTCTTGAATAATCGTGACAGAAGTTCTCCTAAGTTTCACCTCATTTATGCGTTGTGTTTTGATTTTTTTCTGTATTTACAGTCGAAAGTCAATGCATTATATGCGACAAATGCCTGTCATCACGCCCTGCCCAATTCTTTCTCCAATTCATATCAGGTTCTCCCGAGTACATTTTCTATCTCCCCTCTGCCCCTTCACCCCTCTACCTTCTCTTCTCCCCTTTATTTAATTAATTTGTTTATGAAAGCTACAAGCATGTCCACAATTTTTAGTTAGTAAAATATGTGTTGTATTCTTCGATTTTACTTTAGTTTTGAATTGATTGTGTAGGAAAAATGTGCTTATAAGGTTCACAAGAAGAACATACATTATGCCTTCAGTTCCTCCTGAGGCCAAGTACCATCCATCTGCTGTGGACATATTTCTTATGAAACAACTTACAACAGAAACATCAAAACAAACTCTTTTGCAGTTCTCCTTCAGCATGAATTTGTAAACATTGGTCAGTCTAGAGGCACTCTTTAAGCATGTTCCTAAGGCTACCAAGTACTTCAACATTATAGTAAGTATTGGTTAGTTTCATCTTATGCTTAATTACAATCTAATATCATTTTTTCTATCAAATTACTTCCTAATGACATTTGCCTTCTCAATATTTTCCCTGTTGATTATTGTAAAAGTGCAAAAATATTTTTGCTTTAGTAGTCCCTCATATTCTCTTTTGATATTTTGACTGTGAGGACGAACACAATCTCATTTTTAGTTGGGAGTGCCTCCCTCCCTTGTAATCATTTTGTTGATTGTTTCTGCATATTATGATTGTGCCCTTGTCGGGCGTAGTTTTCTTCCTTGTTATGGATTGGTGTGCCCTTGTAGGGCGTAGTTTTCAACTATTGCTTGCGAACGTTTGATTGACATTGATTGTGGCAAAGTGAGTGACCGTTCTCGAATAAATGCATGAGGTTGCCTGATGATGCGTGGCTTGAAGACTTTCTTAAGACTAAAATCATCTTCATTTTTGGAATGTTTCGACTTGGTTGGTACTAATAGCATAGTCATGCATGTGAATCACGAGCATAAGATTTTGAATGATTTGTGACAACTCTTTTTGCGACTTTTGATTCGTTAATGATTAAAATGTTCAATGCTTCTTGTATTTTCAAAAGGAAGTAAGATTTTGAACCATTTTGATTGATTTGCTAGGCATGTGTGATGGGTTACCGATAATTGCCTTGTTTTTCGCTTTTTTCATTCACACTAGAACGGTTGCTTCTGGGGGCGTTGTGGGGGGCTGTTCACCTACCTTTTCTTTCCTTTTCATCTGTTGCTAATAAAAAGTTCATCTCTATCTAATCTCTTCTAGTCTTTCTACTATTGAGCTTCTTTCATCTGTTTTATTGCGTGCTTGCTGTGTTGCACATTACCTAATCTATTGTTTCCGCTTCACACTTTATGTTTAGGGAACCTTTTCATGTTCTACTCTCTCGCTTTTGGTTAAGTTTCCAGCTTTTTTTCATTTTTTCTTTGACCCTATCAATTAGGAATTTCCTCATGGTCATAGTTATTGTATGACACCACCATTTCTGTTTCACAAGAACTGTGTCTACCTCCCATTCAGTATACATTAACGGGAAAACCACTGACCAGATGGCATGGTGGTTGAAATACGCATTTTCTTAGACTTAAGTTATTATGAAGACAAGGATTTTATCTGGCTTCCTCTATGTTAGTTATTAGGCATATCATTTTTATATAAGAGTGTCTTAGATCCAAGTAGAAACTTTTGATTATTGTAACTCTGTACACATGATCCTTTTTCTAAGAAAGTGTTTTTCTGCAGTTTTGTCTTGAAAAAGGTATGAAACAGACACGTGGTAAATTTGGTCTTTGTGCATAGATGGTACATTGAGCAGTTGGTCTTGATCTGATCATTCGACATTCTTCTGATTCTACTTTTTTGAGTCTTAAATATTTGTGTTATATTTTATTTCTTTTTTCTGTTCTCTGTTATCGGAGGTGGGCGAGGGTGGTGGATTATGTCTTTGGAATAAGAGAATATTATTGTACTGATAAAATGCTTCTTCCTGTGGTTTTGGCCTGTAATTCTTCTTTCTAATTTTACTGTTCTCATCCAGACGTAGGAATGTCTCATGTACTATAAATTTATGGAATTTTATCCCTTTTCTCTCATTTTCTACAATGCTGATTTTGGTCCCAGATTGAGTACATGACTTCCCATTTATATTTATCTCTTCCATTAGAGTGGGAAAATTATACTTCATTTTGTAGGGCTGGAAATTGATATGCATCAAGTATGAGATTACTTCGAAATGAAAAGCTATTTTAAGATTGCCTGGTAAACACATGATTAATTGTTTTGTTTTTCCAAGTTATATATTACTCGGATTACGCTTTCTTCAGAATTGTTCCTCCTCACATTGAATACATGTAAAATAAGAAAATAAGAACCGGTGGCATGGTGCTGAAATCCAGATTGTCATAAAAAGGAACTGGAAAACGTACTGAGTATGTAGTTCTTGAATAGTTGTGACTGAAGTTCTCTACGCTCAAGTGATTTGGGGGAAAATTGTTGGATTTTGAGGGCAAGAATTTATAGAGAAAAGTAATTTCAAAGCTCTAAAAGACATAAGAAATACCTATTAAATAAATATATTTTCTCCTTTTTGTTCGTGGGTTGCGGGGGATTTGTCGTTTTTCTCAAAACTCTTGCTGTGGTGGTGATATTGCTTGTCTCCACTCGTCGCTGTCCCAGAACGCTGCATTTCAAAAGGTAATATTTGTTTCTATTTGTGTCATTGTTTTTCTGATGCGCTGGTCATTTGATTCTACTAGATGAGGCGTCTAAATGTTAGAATGTTGAATTTGTTTCGACTTACTGTTGATTGCAAAGCATTGATATAAGATCCGTCGGTTCATGTGTCTATGTTTTTAGGTTGATTTGCTCGAAGTCTTAATGTTTTCCACAAGGCGTTGAGTTGGTTTTCTTCCTTTTCTTCTTGTTTCACTGTTGTTTCATTTGGTTGACTATGAAGTTATGACTCAGTCATGTAGTTCAGTATCACCTTTTACAGGTGATTTCGTTTTCTTTATTCGATATATGAAGGATATCTTCATTCTCTTGTTACTTCAAATAGGTTAAATCGCATGAGTTGAATGCTTTACTGCCTCACCCTCTTTTCTTAAGGTTAGATGTTGGAATCTATATTATTTATTAGATTTCTAAATTTTACAATGTTTTTCTTGTATGTTTCGCCTTGAATCATGCTAAAATTTGAAGATTTATTTTCTATATCCGAGTTGGTCTCGAATTCCCCCTCCTTTTTTCCCCTTTCTTCACAGTGGCTTGGCATATATTGTCCCATTATCTGACATGCCTTGTTTTGATTAATATAGAGAGATGAGACTCTATAGCCTTCCCGGTCTTTACTTATATTAGTTTGCATTTACATTTAGCTGGATTACCTACTTCCTCTAATTTCCTCTGTTGAGCTTATAATTTTTATGATAAACTATGTTCAGTTGATGAAATATAATGACATTTAGACGCTTTTTTCAGTTATTTATTTTTGCTCCCTGCCATTGACCTACTTGTATGTCCAAGTGTTGTTTCTTCTTTCTTTTTATGATCTCAATTATATACTGTGGTATGTTTTCACATGTTTCACAAGAATCCTACAACGTTGTTTGATTGTACTATTTTTCTTTCAGGCATTAGAAGTGGGTTGATTGGGAAGTTACCTGTTCTTATTCATGGGCCACGTATAGAGTCCTTTTGACTTCGAGTCGGAGGAAATCCCACTATAAATTCCATATTAATGTCTTCCCATTTCCAAGTAGGAACTTGGATTTCTTGAAGTAAACCACCCGGTTTTTGGTGCTCGGTTTTCACTTGTTGGCAATTTGGACACTTTGCATCAAATTCTACTATGCCTCTTTTTAAGCCGTCCCACCAAAATACTTCTCTAAAGTCATGATACATCTTAGTAGAACCCGGATGAATCGAATAACGAGAACCATGAGCTTCCCCTAGGATCTGATTTCTCAAATCATCCACATTGGGCACACACAACCTCCATTGGTACCTCAAAACAACATTCCTCTACAAGGAGAATGACTCATTAAGATTAACAAGAACCGACTCCTTCAACTCCATCAATGATGGATCAAGGTGTTGCTTAGACTTCACCTCAACCACCAAAGACGACTCAGAGTTATGATGATCCATAAAACCACCATTTGGAGAATCTTCCAATTGAACACCCAAACAAGACTGGACTGCCTATGGATTCTTTCCCTTATCTTCCTTTCTTTCCCTCTTAACAAGACACACCCCCATGGCATTGAAACTTAGATCATCCTGTCAAGCACTTAGGCCTTAACCAGCGTGATAGAGAACCACTCGTTTCGTAATTATCTTTCAACAACTCTTAACCATTTTCGTTGGCGAAGATTACCTCTCCTCTTTTTGGTAATGATTATTGAAGGACTCTTATGGTCGATACACTCCAAATGAGCACTATATAAGTATTGCCTCCTATTTTCACAAGGCAAATACCACACCGCTAACTTCCAGATTCATGAGTTGGGTCGTCTCTTCTTATGATCTTAAGTTGTCTAAAGCCTAAGCTTAATTTTCCCGTGTTTCCTAAGGACACAACCCAATCCCATTTGGATGACATGCACAGTATACCAGCAAGCTTAGTACCCTTCGTATAGTCAACACCGTACGTGTAAGACTATCTTTGCAAGATTTAGGAAGCCCTGTCACAAAGCCTCCCCATTCAAATTTCACACATTCTTTGGGTCAGAAGTAAGTCAAAGAAGTGCCAATGGATACAAATCCATCCAGAAACCTCCTATAGTACCTGACTAGATCCAAGAAACTTCTAATATCCATTGGAGCTAAAGGTCTAGGACAATTTCTAACTGCTTCGGTCTTCTTTGGATCAACCTCTACAACCTCACTAGAGATGACATGACCAAAAAACGCCATCGATCTTAACATAAAAGCACATTCATACTTGACAAGTAACTGGTGTTATTTCATAACTTGCAAACCCACTCTTAAAGTGACCCATATGATCACCCTCATTCTTCAAATACACCAACATTTCATATATGAAGACAATCACAAAGGCATCTACATAGTTTCAGAACACCCTAATCATTAGGTCCATAAATGCATCCGGGGCATTAGTAAACTCAAAAGACAACACTCTAAACTCATAATGACTATATCTTGTCAGAAATACGTTTTGGGAATATCTTCATCTCTCACCCTAAGTTGGTGATATCCCACCTTAAGTCAATTTTGGAAAAATAGCTTTCCCTTGGAGTTGATCAAAAAGTCATCAATCCGAGGGAGAGGATACTTATTCTTAATGGTCACTTTGTTGGGTTGCCTGTAAGCGATTGACATCCTAATGGACCCATCTTTCTTCTTCACAAACAAAACCGAAGCACCCCATGTGTGAATACTAGGTTAAATGAAGCCTTTGTCTAGTAAATCCTTGAGTTAAACCTTTAACCCTTTCAATTAGGACGGAGCAATACGATAAAGAGGAATTGAAATGGGATTTGTATCTGATAGCAAGTCAATACCAAAATTAATTTCCTGTTCCGGAGGAATTTTGAGAAGATCATTAGGAAAGACCTCCGAAAATTCCCTCACTACGGAGACTAACTCAATAGGAGAAACTTCAAAGTCTAAATCTTTGACTCTTACAATATGGTATAGACACCCTTCAGTGATCATCTTACAAACTTTTAGACAAGAAATGATACAACCTCTAGGAATAGAACTTCCCTCCTTCCACTCAACGATGGGTTCATTAGGAAAATTAAACTTGACAACTCTTGTCCTACAATCAATGGAAGCAAAACAAGCATGCAATAAATCCATCACCAAAATAATATTGAAATCTACCACATCAAGTTCTACCAACTCAACATGGGTAAATCTATTCATAATGGTCACTTTGTTGGGTTGCCTGTAGTCAATTGACATCCTAAGGGACCCATCTTTCTTCTTCACAAACAAAACCGAAGCACCCTATGGGTAAATACTAGGTTAAATAAAGCCTTTGTCTAGTAAATCCTTGAGTTAAACCTTTAACCCTTTAAATTAGGACAGAGCAATCCGATAAGGAGGAATTGAAATGGGATTTGTATCCGATAGCAAGTCATTACCAAAATCAATTTCCTGTTCTGGAGGAATTTCGAGAAGATCATTAGGAAAGACCTCCAAAAATTCCCTCACTATGGGGACTAACTCAATAGGAGAAACTTCAAATTCCTAAACTTGACTCTTACAATATGCACTAGACAACCCTTTAAGATGATCATCTTACAAGCGGTTAGACAGAATGATGACAACAACCTCTGGACAGACCTCCCCCCCCTTCCATTCCACGCTGGGTTCCATTTAGGAAATTAAACTTGACAACTCTTGTCCTACAATCAATGGAAGCAAAACAAGCATGCAATCAATCCATTTCCAAAATAATATTGAAATCTACCACATCAAGTTCTACCAACTCAAGATGGGCAACTCTATTGGGTAACTTTATTGGACAATGTCTATATACTCTTTTTGCAACCACCTACTCACCCACCAGGGTCGTCACCTGAAAGGTTTGTTCAAGATATCAGGCAAAATATCAAAATTTCTAGCTACTAAAGGAGTAACAAATGACAAGGTAGAACCCGAATCAAGCAAGGCATAAACATTTAAAGAGAAGACTTGTAAAATATCGGTCACCAAATTGGGGGAAGCATCTTGTTCACCCCTGAACAAAGAGCATAAAAGAGATTATTTTTTTAGCATCATTATTTGAACCACTTTCTTGTCCACTCCCCTTGTCTTTCTCCTTCACATTAAGGCAATATCTCACCCTGTGACCACTTTTACCACATCCAAAGCAATTCTCCGTCCCAACTAGGCACTCACCCCAATGTTTTTTGCAACACTTTCAACAAGTTGGCTTCTTACTTGGTGAGTTAGTAAATCTTCCCTTTTGAGAATTAGGCTTAGACACCCTATAATCACAAGCCTTAGGGAATTTAGAAGGAACTTTATTAGAGAACCTCTTCTTGAATCTAGACTTATCTTGAATTTTCAACCTTCCCCTTGAAGAACCAGTTTCAAAAGACTTGGCCCTCTTGGCCTCTCTATTCTTCCTTCTTAGCCTACTCTCTTCCACTTGTTGAGCATGAACCATTAGATGGGAAATATTCATATTCTCATGAAGCATAGCCGAACAACATTCTCCATTCTTCCACCAAGTCATCAGGAACTCTCGTAAGAAAACGACTCATCTCATCCCCTTTGGTTAGCCACCAGGATTGAGCTACTTAGACAATTTGTGTAAATTTCAAGTGGTAGTCGTACCTCAAATACCATCCTTGATGAAGTTAATGATTCTTCCACCTTTAGATTCCCTTAACTTCCTAGTAAAGAACTGATATTAAAATCCCTCTTGAAGATCTCCCAAGCACCTGGAGTACCTCTAGCAACCCGATTGTCATCCCATTGATGACAAAAATTGTGCAAACATCTTTGGCGTTGAGGTGCCACTTGCCTTTTCCACAAACCCGTAGTCAACACCCAATATCAACTAGATTTTAGACCTATCTAGGAATCTTGAAGGGGCATTCATACCAACCTCGACCCATAGAACATATGAGGGTTCATCCTATGACATCTCTCAATCGAGATGCCCATAGTGCTAGTATGATGGAGGCAAACACGGGTCCACTTCTGATGTTCACTTGGGTTGGTCATGGGCTTGGACTGAGAAGTGATGGATTTAAGCTTGTGAATTTATGGCTTGATTTCCAAATTGATAAAAGCTTTCTCGTCTCTCCATCGGTCCATCGTGGAGAGCAACCGGCCCCTTGATCACCCTATTCAAGTGGAGGGCTGGATTGTCTTGCAGAGGATCTCTGATTGTCATGGTCCGCCCATTTCCGCATACCACTTCCATGTACCTTCATGCAGCTGCTCGTCGTGTAATTAATATCCTATAACCCACAATAAAAGGCTTTGGTGAAAGCATAACAGAAAGTAGATCTGGAGTCACCGACCTATCTTACAAAAGATGCGAATTTCCTAAGCATCATTGTAAAGTCATCTCATTCATAAGTGTGGGGTGAAAATGTCCCTGGATATCCCTATTGTACATTTTAACGCTTTAAAATCCCCCCAAGACTACTACTAGAATTGAGTGTATTTTGTATGAATTTGATGTTTTGTTGTGATTGACAAAAGAATGAGAAGACAAAAAAAGAATAAGTAGGTAGTACTTACGACCATCTTGACGGTCCATGGACCATTTTACGGACCGTAAGTACCGTGAAGTATGATGACAGTAGAGGAATTCTGAAACCCACGTTTGAGAAAATTGAAGTGCAGGCTACGGAAGTCTTCACGGATCGTGATAATTTTGATGGTCCCGTGTTAATGCCCCTTCCACATAGATTCCATCCAGAGTGCAGTGAAAGAATCAAGTTGAGAAACTTGGACGTGAAGAGCAAGGAAGACTTCACGGATCGTGATAATTTTGATGGTCTGTAATTCTGTTCGTCAACCAGATTCTAGAGAGCAATGAATAGTGTCCAGAGTTGAGAAAGTTGAAGTGAATACAATTAAAAACTTCACGGACCGTGATAATTTTGATAGTCTTCAATTCTATCCGTGAACCAATTTTAAGTTTTGGAGATTTGAAGGCAAGACCACATACTACTTCACGGACCATGAAGCTTTTCATGACCTGTGAAGGAAAGCGAAAATATAGTCCTAACTACATTAGGTCTCTTTTTAAAAGTTTTTTTGGGATATTATTTAGGGTTTTTTTGAACTATTTTTTAGTCATTTAGTTTTTAAACAGAAGGTGAGAAAAGAACTTGAAACTTTTTGAACCAATTTTTGTTTTCAAACTACTTGGCAACAGGAGAAACTTTGCCTCTTGGATTATAAAGTTGATTTAGAGTTTCAATTTGCTATTGTAAGTATCCATAAATATCTGTTCAATGATTACCAACTATTATGTACGCAGAATTATGAATCACTAAGTATTCAAATAAGGTATGTCGGATCTATGATGAGATTGCGAATCTGAATCTGTAAAATGAGCATAGAGTACTCTCCTTTCAGATGTAGATTCAACCTTTAGTTTTAATTTGGTCTAAGGAGTTCACAATTTTAACTAGCCTGAATCAACTGGTTGTTCGAGAGAAAAACACTTGTTAGGAAAAACACTTGAAGTTGAAGTTAGAGTTCGAGAGAAAATAACTTCAGCCTCATATGCATTTAAACTAGTTCTTTATAAAAGAATCAATTGTAGCTCGAGAGAATACAAGCAACTATTCTAATAAGGCTGAGAAGCTGTAGATAAACTTTAGTCACTGAGTTTTGTGAAAGTATGATTGCTTGAAGCTCCGATTTTGGAAGAGTTTCACAAGTTCTTGTCGTAGTGAACACTAACCTGGTTTTTCTTAATCAACAGGAAACCCATGCCTAGAACTTGCTACTTAATATTCATACCCAAATTTTACTTTTTGTTTGAATTCATTAAGAGATAGTAACATCAAACGGATAAGAGCGACAGTAAATATTGTCTTTAAAGAAATTCTCTTTGGGAACGATCTCAACTCCATTGAGTTTTGTAAAGTGACAACGACCGTTTACACTCTCATTTTAGATGTATGGTTGGGGGACGTAATCATTTTGGGCATCGCTGCCCGGGAAATGTCAATTCAGTAATTATTTTACTAGCTTGCATTGCCTTAGGTATTAAATTTCCTATTTTACCTTGTGTTGTTGTTTTTGATCTATACAGATAAATCTGCTTGTGTATGTATGCCCACCACCCCTGAAATAAGCGAGCGACATTGCTAACCTTACACTGGAACTCCCGAAAAACTTAGTTCAAATGGTTAATGCTGAAGAACTAGAGGCTCCTAAAGCATAGGCGAGTTGGCCCCCTTGAGGCTGAACTAGATTGTTGCACGACAACACCGTGCAACAAATGCTAACCTGTCCCACCTAGGGAAGTTTCATGGAAGTGGGATGATTAACTTCCTCCCTTACTCCCCCAGTAAGCCCCAAAAGGTAGAGTTCAACCTCCATCTCACTACTGATGTCATGAAGAAGAAGATAATTGATTTGGTGGAGCCTGAAGGTTACCTGCTTTACCATCCAGGAGTAAATTCAACTAATCACCAGTTGAATGACACAATTCCTTAATCTCAAAGGAATGTTTAGAGGGGCAGCTGGTGACGATGTAAATCAACATCTGATGAATTTTGTAGGGATCTATAAATATCAAGAGATTCCTGAAGTTAATCAAACTGCAATGAGGCTAAGTCTATTTCCATTATCTCTTACTAAGGAAGCTACTAACAGGTTGAACTAGATGTCAGATTTACACCATTCAAACATGAAGTGAATTAAAAGAGGATATCTTAGAACGATTCTTTCCAGAATCGAACGAACTGCGAATGAAGGATGATCCCGTACTCATATGCAATTACCAGGAGAAGCAATGCATGACACTTGGTGGAGGTTCAGCCAAAACTTGAAGAAATTCACCCACCAGATCTTCTGAGAGTGCTCTTAAATAGGATTTTTAAAGGTCCTCTGAATTATTTGACTAACCCTATTGAATGATTGCGTCTTTCGGAGGTTCCTCGCTTATGAGGAAGCCATTTTCCGTAAAAGCATGCACGTTAGCTGAAGTCTCCAAAACAATAGAGCCATGGTCCTGCAACTCCAGAAATGCCGTAGGAGAATTAGGGTATACATAATGAGATGTTAGCACGGAACATAGAAATAGGAAGAAGAAGGATGAGAACAGTGCAACATCTGAGAAACTTAAATTGATTACTAACAAGCATATTGTGATCCATGCCTGAAAAGTTAAAATTGTTTTGTAAGGACAACACAGTAGATCCAAAGAGCAAGACATTGCCTTGATGAGGAAATCTACTACTTTGGAAACCAAGGAGGTTCCGAAATTATACATCTGGACATTAGGGTATAATTCTGGGAAAATACATGTCAAAACGACACCAGGATGGTCCACCAACAGATAGCAATTAAAACTGGCAGCACATAATGGTATAGAAAGATCAGATGGTTTTATACTATGCACCCCCCAGGTAGTAGAGAAAGAATGGTTGGTCACTCCAGTTGATCTAAGCTAGAAAATATGATGTCCAAGATTCTTCAAAAGGTTGAGTAAATAGATGCAAGAGTTAAAGAAATGAGGGGTGAGTTCTCAAGCATGAGTCATTTGGTTGACTCTCGCACCACCTCTATTAAGAAAATAGAGAAATAGTTGGGACCACTCTCAGCATCCGTGAATCAAAGAAAAAATGGTTCATTACCAAGTAATACTATTCAAAACCCCAAGAAGGATGGACACTGTATAGCCATCACTACTAGAAGTGGAACGTGGTTTTCTAACCAATCCTGCAATTACCAAGGATAACATGGTGAGGAGCAAATTGGAACATAAGAGAATAGAAGTGCACCAGTAGATGACTTTGAAGAGGTTCAACAACGAGTAGCTTCCTCTAAGGACAAGAGAAAGAGAGTTATGCAAACTGTGTTAACAAACCAGCGCAGATTTCCCTAGACCCTCCTCCTCTCTTTTCCACAAGACTCAAAAGAAAGGCTTAGATGATAAGTTTTTAAGCAAAGAAATAAAACATCCACCCACACAACTAAAGAAAACAACAACTAGCATTACACACACGACCAAAAAAAGACAACTCACCGAAACCATATATACCTAAGTCATCACAACAACCACCAAACACCCTGACACAACTATTGACACGGATCCACTATCACCAGTGCAAAAACAAACAATACACTCCGATATAAAAAATTCAGGATTAATGTACATCATTGCAGCGCTATTGCAACCAGGTCTCTTGTTCAAAAAAAAAAAGATCCCAGTGCTTTCACAATTCCATGCACGATAGGGTCAATCAAGTTTGCAAAAGCGTTGTGTGATCTGGAAGCTAGCATAAATTTGATGCCATTAGCCATCTATGAGAAGTTGGGTTTGGGAATACCAAAACCGACGGCAATGAGATTGATGATGGCTGACAGGTAAGTTAAGCGACCAGCTGGAATCTTGTGTGATGTTTTGGTTAGAGTGGAGACATTTATCTTCTTTCATGCAGATTTTGTTATATTGAATTGTGAAGTAGCTTGAAGTTCCTATAATCTAATGAAGACCATTTTTAGCTACAGGAAGAGCGTTGGTTAATATTGAGTGAGGTGAGTTGAAGTTTAGATTGAATTCAGAAGAAGTGAAGTTTAACATAGGCAAATGAATGAAACAATCACGAGAGATGAAAGTGGTATCTTTAGTGGAAGTTGTTACTGAAGACGACTTAAGAGTACCCGTAGAAGAGAGGATAACTTTGCCACATTAGCGGGGGGGTTGTCTTGATAAATTTTGGATGCGGTTTCTATTTCCGTAATTGTACGTTTTGCATTGTAAAATCGCACTGTTGTTTGGATATGTATGCACTGGCTACATTTCAAAGATTCAGTCAATTTTTTTTCAGACATGGTTAAATACACTCTTGAAGTATTTATGACGATTTTTTCGGTAGTAGGTGATAACTTTTGATGACTATTTGTTGAATCTTAGTATGTTATTGCAGAGATGTGAGAACCACTTGGATGCTGAACTAGGGAAAAATGTCACTCCATGGTTAGAGAGGGCTATTCTTGGCCGAATCGAAGTGTCACACAAAGAATTGGAAGTTAGCCAAGGAAAAAAATGAGGTGATTGAAAAATTTCCTCTGCCTATTTGTGTGAAAAGGTCCTTGACTTCCTTCCTGGGCCATTCGGATTCTATAGGTAGCTCTTCCATCAGAGGACTGTCTCAAATTGCAACACTCCCATGTGTAGTTGTTGGAGAAGAAAATGAAATTTGTCCTTTTGTGATGCCTTCCTAACAAAAGCCTGTCCCGAAAGCATCAAAGAGAAACTAATCTCATCACCTGTAATCATTGGCCAAAACTGTGGAACTCGGTCGAAGGTGATTGTGATGCTAGTGGCAACTCATTAGGTGTAGTATTCGGTCAAAGCACAACAAGATGTTCCATCCGATTTACTATGCTAGTAAGTCCCTAAATGGAGCACATCGAAAATACAGTCACTGAATAGGAACAGTTGGTTATAGTATATGTATTTGAGAAATTCAGAGCTTATCTGCTGGGCACCAGAGTAATAGTTCACACAGATCATGCTGCAATGAGATACCTTATGGCTAAGAAGGATGCCAAACGAAGGTTAATCCGATGGGTGTTACTACTTCAAGAATTTGACTTTGAAGTAAAATATAGAAGAGGTTATGAAAATAAAAATTAAGCGAAGGCCACTTCCCCAGATTGGAAGGTGCATGCGAGACACACTGAGCCTGAACTAGATGATGCTTCCCCGAATCAGTAGGTATTGGTTTCTACTCTTGATCTCATTCCATGGTTTGGCTATAGTTTTGCTATTTCTTAATCAATGACTTGATACCTGAGGGGCTAGAAAAAGTTCTTACATGATGCGGGTAAGTTTTTTTGGGATGAGCCTTATTTGTACGAGTGGGTGGGGATAAACATCACATAGATGTTTTCCCAAGCTAAGTTACCCATTCTGGAGGCTTGTAATTCTCTCCCTCTTCACTCTCCGGTAGTGGGGCAACACCATGGTGTGGAAAACCTGACCAGTCTAAGATTTTCCAGTGTGGTTATCCTTGCTAACTATTCACCAAGCAGCGAGTTGGTACGAGTTGTAAAAATTTTTCCAAAAAAAAAAAAAAAAGAAAAAAAACAATAAAGGGGGGGTGTTGCGGTGGAGGTGGGGTGTGGTTGGTGTTGAGGGGGGGGATTTTGGTTTGTTGGATGTGGGGGCAAGGAGCCATATCAAGACGCCATGAGTTGCCTATGACACCCAATTTGGAGGTAGAACTTTTTGATGTGTGGGGAATTGATATCATGGACCCCTTTGTGAGTTCCTATGGATAGAAGTATATCCTAGTAAAAGTGGACTATATATCCAAATGGGTAGAAGCTGTAGAATTACCTGAAAATGATGGAAAGTGTGTGACAACATTCTTAACAAAGAACATTTTTGCAAGACTTGGGAAACCTAGAGCTATTATTAGCGATGGTGGTCTCAATTTTTCAACAAAGTATAGCGCTACACTCCTGACAAGTAATGGGTGAAACCTCATAAGGTAGTAACAACAAACAACACAAAACACACCACAGCACCCACAACCAGCGGTCCAAGTGGAATGTCTAAATCGAGATATTAAAGCCATTTTCTTGGCTAAAATCGTACATGCTAACAGACAGACAGGGCAAGAAATCTAGATGATGCATTGTGGGCATACTGTACAGCTTTTAAAACACCTATTAGTATGTCTCCATTTCAACTGGTTTTTGGAAAAGCATGTCACTTGCCTGTTGAACTGGAACACAGAGCACTCTGGGCATAATTGAGATGGATGAATTTCATCTGAGAGAATATGAGAGATCAACGTTGTATAAGGAGAGAACGAAGCGATATCCTTATAAACACATTGAGAAACTAAGTTTCTCTCCTCGGGACTTGGTGCTACTGTTTAATTCTAGATTGCGATTATTCCCAAGAAAATTAAGATCCAAATGGTGTGAACCCTTTTAAGGTCACTCAAGTATTTCAATCGGGAGTGGTTGAACTGAAAAATGATGAAGGAGAGAGGTCCAAATCTAATGGACAACGATCAAAAGCATGTCCTAGATGCCCAGTAAAGAAACCAAGAATAGATGGGAAGAATTCATTGTTGATGAAGTCCGATGTAATCAAAAACCCTACGTCCGCACACACCGCGACGTCAACATTGTTTGTTGCTTGGAGGCAACCCAACATCTTAATTAGGTATTTTTTGTCTTTTTGTGTGTGTTTTAGTTTTGTATGTGTGCAGATCTTAAGGTTCTGACTGTGTAAGGAAGACTGTAAGAAATTGCAAAAGGTGTGGCAATATGTACCGACATGAAGGCTTTAACGTACTAATGGTCAAGCCTCTGCGGGCAACTTCACTATCTGTCTAAGTGAATATCAAACAATGGAAGCTACTGGAAAAAACAAAACAAAAGGTTCACGACTCGTAGTAATGTATACGGAATCTGTATACCTACCGTGAAGTTGAGGTTAAACTGAACAAGGCAAAAGTGTTATATACGGGTTACCTCACGGACCATAAACCTCCTTACGGGGGATTTTATGGATCATTATGTTCCCCAGGTAATTCTCCTCTCCGAACTACTTCTACAATAGGGTCGTATCGTGACAATTTCCATGGACTATTCCACGGTCCGTTGTTCGCGTAGGTTATTCATTAAAACAAAACCCTACCCTCCCCCGCGATTAGACCCGTTTATTGCAAAATATATTTAGGTCGTTACATCGCGCCTTTTCTGTTTTTTCTTCTTTTCTTCTTCTTCTTCCTCCTATTTTGTCTGTTATGGCTACCCACCCCTACTTTACTAAGTGAATTACGGGGATCGATTTCTTTGCTCACACCATTGCTAGACGTACAATTAAAGTTCCGACGAAGTAAGTACAATGTTCTGTACTCAATCTCCTCTGATTAGGTTTGGTCTTATTCACAAATGATATTTGATCTTGGTTGAATATAGTAGTCGAGGGGTCGGGGCTTGTTGCAGTTCTTTGTGAGTAGTTGAGGCATTGGCTTAATAGTCGGTTAGTTAATCATTTTAGGGTAAAGACATTGCATCTCTATCAACTGTGTGTTCTGTGATTCTATGGTCACTGGTTATTTTGATAGCTGAAACCTTGGTAAAGTTGAGCCACGCTATATTGTATGCTCCGTATAAATGCTTACGTCCCGTAAACCTAGTTGTGAACAACACATGTAACAAAATATAGGCGACTAAGATCACGAATAAGATCACAGCCCGTGCTTTTATTCACGGATTGTGACCTTGTCCTTGAAAATCCCTTGGGTATTTTATGTGCGTTTAGTTCACTTTAAATATTCCTGAACTGAGTTCTAGGCACCCCCCCCCCCCCCCCCACAAGTTTACAACCCGTGGTTTTCTTCCAGGACCGCGACCTTATCTATGAAAATCCCTTGGGTATTTTATGTGGTTGTTTAGTTCTAATTTGATTCTGAACTGTGTTCAAGAACAAGTTTACAGCCCGTGGTTTTCTTCATGGACTGTGACCTTGTCCGTGAAAATTCCATGGGTATTTTATGTGTTTTTTAGTTCTACTTTGATTCTGACCTGAGTTTACGAACAAGATTATGGCCCGTGGTTTTTTTCACAAACTGTGACCTTGTCTGTGTAAATTCCTTGGGCATTTATTTGGCTAACTATTCACCAGGATGTAGCCGAGTTGGTAAGAAGTTGTGATATTTTCCAAAGGCAAGGAGCCATATCAAGACGTCATGAGTTTCCTATGACACCAATTTCTGAGGTAGATCTTTTTGATGTGTGGAGAATCGATATCATTGGGCCTTTTGTGAGTTCCTATGGACAGAAGTATATCCTAGCAGCAGTGGACTATGTATCAAAATGGGTAGGAGATGTAGAATTACCTGAAAATGATGAAAAGAGTGTGACAACATTCTTAAATAATAAGATTTTTTCAAGATTTGGGAAACCTAGAGCTATTATTAATGATGGTGGTTCTCATTTTCTCAACAAAGTATTCAGCGCTCTCCTAACCAATTATGGGGTGAAACATCCCAAGGTAGATACACCATATCACCCAAAGACCAGCGGCTAAGTGGAAGTGTCTAATAGAGAGATCGAAGCAATTTTGTCTAAATCGATAAATACTAACCAGATAGACTGGGCAAGAAAGCTAGATGATGCATTGTGGGCATACCGTACAACTTTTAAAACACCTATTGGTATGTATTCATATCAACTGGTGTTTGGAAAAACATGTCACTTGCATGCTGAACTAGAACATAGAGCACTCTAGGCATTGAAAAAGATAAATCTCGATTGGAATGAAACAACAAATTTAAGGCTAGATCAGGTAAATGAGATGGATGAATTTCGTCTGAGCGAATATGAGAGATCAGCATTGTATAAGGAGAGGATGAAGCGATATCATGTTAAACACATTGATAAACAAAGTTTCTCTCCTATGGACTTTGGGTGCTTACTTTTTACTTCTAGATTGTGTGCGATTAATTCCTGTCATCAGAAAATTAAGATTCCAAATGGTTGAGCCGCTTTTTTAAGGTCACTCAAGTATTTCAATCGGCAGTGGTTGAACTGAAAAATGATGAAGGAGAGTCCAAATCTAATGGACAACGAATCAAAGAATGTCTAGATGCCCAGGAAGAAATCAAGATAGTGGAAGAATGCATGCTTGATGAAGTCTAAGTAATCAAGAAACCGACGTCGCGCCGCGACGTTAAGTTGTTTGTTGTTTCGGAGGCAACCCAAAATTTCTTAATTTAGGTATTTTTGTGTGTAAGTTTAGTGTGCAGATTTAATGGGTTTTGACATGTGTAGGAAGTCTTAGTAAGAAATTGCAAAAGAGGTGTTCCAGTATGTATCTGACAGGAGTCTTCACAGACCTTGGCAGGCTCTGCGGGCAACTTCATGGTCCATCTAAGTGAATATCAAACAATGGAAGCTACTGGAAAACAGCAAAACAAAAGTTTCATGACTCGTAGTAATGTATATGGACTTTGTATACCTACCGTGAAGTTGAGGTGAAACTAACATGTAAAAAGTGTTTAATATCTGGCTACCTCACACCGTAAACCTCCCTTAACGGGTGTTTTACAAATCATCATCTGTCCCAGGTAAGTCTCCTCTCCGAACTACTTCTACGGTAGGGTTGGACCATGACAATTTCCACGGACTATTTCACCGTCCGTTGTTTGCGCATATATTCATTAAAACAAAACCCGACTAGCCCCACAATTAGACCTATCCATTGCAAAATATATTTAGGCCGCTACATCACACCTTTTCAATTTTTTTTCTTTTCTTTTTCTTATTTCTCGTGTTTCGTCTGTAATGGCTACCCACGCTTACTCTACTAAGTGAATTGCGGGAATCAGTTTCTTTGCTTCCACACTTTTGGCTCTCAACAATGTAACAATCAAGTTTTCCCTCCAAGTAAGTACAAGAATGTTTCTATATTAATTCTTCTGGTTTAGGTTTGTTCTTTTTTCACAAATGTGTTGTGTTTGTTTGAATATAGTAGTCGGGGGTGTGGTGGTGGGGGCTTGGTTCCAGTTCTTATGAATTTGTTGGGGGCGTTTGTGTTAAAAGTGTCGGTTAGTTTGATCATTTTTTAGGGTAAAGACAAGTGCATCCCCATCAATTGTTGTTTCTGTGATTCGGTGCTCAAATTGTTGATTATTATAGCTAAACCTTGGTTAAAAAAGTGAGCCACGCTAAATTGTCTGGTCCCCTGTAATAAATGGCGTACGTCCGTAACCCTCAAGCTGGAACCCACAATGTAAAAAAAATATGGGCGACTGAGATCACAAACAAGATCACAGCCCGTGGTTTTATTTACGGATCGTGAACTTGTCCGTGGAAATCCTTTGGGTATTTTATGTTGTTCTTTAGTTTTTCTTTGATTCTGAACTAAGTTGACAGAAAAGTTTACGACCCGTGGTTTTCTTCAAGGACCGTGACCTTGTCTGTGAAAATCCCTTGAGTATTTTATGTGGTTGTTTAGTTCTAATTTGATTCTAAATTGTGTTCAAAAACAAGTTTACAGCTCATGGTTTTCTTCACGGACCGTGACCTTGAAAATTCCTTGGGTATTTTATATGGTTATTTAGTTCTAGTTTACTTCTTACATGAGCTTACAGACAAGATTATGGGTTGTTGTTTTCTTCATGAACCGTGACGTTGTCTGTGCAAATTCCTTGGGCATTTTATTTGGATGACTATTCACCAGGATGTAGCGGAGTTGGTAAGAAGTTGTGATATTTGCCAAAGGAAAGGAGCCATATCAAGACGTCATGAGTTGCCTACAACACCAATTTTGGAGGTAAAACTATTTGATGCGTGGGGAATCTATTTCATTGTCCCCTTTGTGAGTTCCTATGGACAAAAGTATATCCTAGTAGCATTGGACTATGTATCCAAATGGGTAGAAGTTGTAAAATTACCTGAAAATGATGGAAAGAGTGTGACAACATTCTTAAAGAACAACATTTTTGCAAGATTAGGGACACCTATAACTATTATTAGTGATGGTGATTCTCATTTTTGCAACAAAGTATTCAGCACTCTCCTTAACAAGGGGTGAAACATCATAAGGTAGCTACACCATATCACCCACAAACTAGTACCCAAGTGGAAGTGTCTAATAGAGAGATCAAACCAATTTTTTCTAAGTCGGTAAATGATAACCTGACAGACTGGGCAAGAAAGCTAGATGATGCATTGTGGGCATATTATACAACTTTTTAACAACACCTTCATTGTATGTCTACATATCAACTGGTTTTGGTTCACTTGTTGCCTTTTTGAACTGGAACATAAGAGCCACTCTGGCTTGAAGAAGCTAAATCTCGATAGAATGTAAACACACAAATTTAAGGCTAGATCCAGATAACTCAGAATGGATGAATTTCATGAGGGAATAATGAGAGGATCATCATAATATCAGGCTTTTGAATTACGGCGATATCATAATAAATCTAGATTGCGATTATTACGAGAAAATTAAGATCCAAATGGTCTGGCCGTTTTAAGATCACTCAATTATTTCAATTGGGAGAGGTTGAACTGGATATGATAAAGGAGAAAGGTCCAAAGCGAGTGGACAACGAATCAAAGCTTATGTAGGTGGCCAGGAAGAATGCATGCTTGATGAAGTCTAAGTAATCAAGAAAACTACGTTGCCCCGCGACGTTAAATTATTTGTTGCTTGGGAGGGAACCCAAAATTTCTTAATTTAGGTATTTTGGTATTTTTTTTGGTTTAGTTTAGTTTGCAGATTTAATGGGTTCTGACATGTGTAGGAATAGTAAGACATTGCAGTAGGTGGTGCAGTGCGCATCTGACGGGAGGCTTCACGGACCATGGGAGCCTAGGTGGGAAACTTCACAGTCCATCTAAGGAATATCAAAAATGGAAGCTACTAGAAAACAGAAAAACAAAAGGTTCACGACTCGTAGTAATGTATACGGACTCTGTATGCCAACCGTGAAGTTGAGGGTGAAACTGAACAAAGGAAAAAGTGTATATAACTATACGAGGCTCCCTCACGTACTTCAACCTCTTTATGGGGGATTTTATGGATCATCATCCGTCCCCAGTACGGTCCCTTCCTCTACTAACTACTTCTCTACTTCTACGTGGTTGGACCGTGATTACGTTCGAGCACGGACTTATTCCATAGTCCGTTGTTCATACAGGGAATCCATTACAATAAAACCCGACCCGCCCTGCGATTAGACCCATCCATTGCAAAATATATTTAGGTCGCTACATCACGCCTTTTTAGTTTTCTTTCTTCTTCTTCTTCCTACGGTTTCGTCTGTAATGGCTACCTACCCTTACTCTAACTAACTAGTGACATTGGCGGGGAATCGTTTTATCTTTGCTTTTGCCACACTTTGCAGACGTACAGTTCCACGTTTCCCCCTCCAAATCAGTACAAATATTCTGTATTTTTAATCTCTTCTGATTAGGTTTGTTCTTATTTACAAATAATATTTGATCTTGGTTGAATATAGTAGTCGTGCGTAGGGGTGGGGGCTTCTTGCAGTTCTTCGTAATTAGTTGGGGTGTTGGGTTAATAGTCGGTTAGTTAATCATTTTAGTGTAAAGACATGCATCCCCATCAATTGTGTGTTCTGTGATTCTGTGGTCATTGTTGATTTTGATAGCTTAAACCATTGTAAGGTTGAGCCATGCTAAATTGTATGGTCCGCATAAATGGTTACGTCCCGTAACCCTAGCCGTGAACCATGGTCCGCATAAATGGTTACGTCCCGTAACCCTAGCCGTGAACCACACATGTAACAAAATATGGGCTACTGAGATCATGGAAAATATCACAGCCTGTGGTCTTATTCAGGGACCGTGACATTGTCCATGAAAATCCGTTGATTTTATGTGGTTGTTTAGTTTTTTTCTTGCTTTGATTCTTGAACTAAGTTTTTTCACATACAAATTCTTACCAGCGCCTTGTTTTTTTTTCACGGACCGTGACCTTATTCATGAAAATCCATTGGGTATTTTATGTGGTTGTTTAGTTCTAATTTGATTCTAAACTGAGTTCACGAAAAAGTTTACGGCCCGTGGTTTTCTTCACGGACCGTGACCTTGTCTGTAAAAATTCCTTTGGTATATTATGTGGTTATTTAGTTCTACTTTGCTTCTGACCTGAGTTTATGAACAAGATTACGAACAGTGGTTTTCTTCACGAACTGTGACCTTGTCTGTGCAAATTCCTTGGGCAAATTATTTGGCTGGTTATTTCTTTTGTGATTCTACCCAGATTTCACAAAAGATTTCACTGTCCATGGTCCATTCCATGATCAGTGAAGGTATCTGTGACCATTACTTGTCCAAATGTCATGGGTACTTTGGCGGGCCATGTTCACTGCCATGATCTCCTAATGAACCGGCTGATCATGACTTACCTAAAAGTTCTCTTGATTGTTTCGGGTGGTCTTCACGATTAATAGATTGGGTTACGTCATTCCATTAGCAATGAAGTCACGATGTTTGTTCAACCGCGTGGAAGTCTGAGTACCCGATAGTGTGTCAATATTTGTAATCTAGTGGCTAACTCGGTTATGTTTTACCGACCATTCACGCCGACCAAGAATGAAGAATGCAACAGGCTTCCCCCTACAATTTCTCAATCTGTGGGACATGCCACATCTGAGGCTAGTGGGTTGGAGGTTTACTGAATGTCACTCCAACACACACAATCACCTTCGTCCACTGGATCACGAGTCCAACGACTAAATCCAAACAGTCCCCGTAGTCCCTAAAAGGGGTAGTGTTAATTAGAATGCGGGCAACATGCCATGCAGTCCATAACCTCTCACACAATACAACAATAACGAGGCACATTCTGGGGCAGTGCTGAAGATACATGCAGTTACGCCACAGAACTCTCACAGTCCTCTCCCACAACTCCTACAAACTGACCTAGTTTTAAAACAAGCAGCTCATCAGAGAAAGCTAGAGGAAGATACTAACAAGCGAAGAAACCATGATACAATATGTGCATGCTCAGGAACATTATCCAGATCACCGTAAACAATTCATTGCTTCCTACCGCGCTATGTGGATGGTGGACAGTACCAAAGAATTCTTCCACCGAGGGATTGTGACCAAGACATGCAGTTTGAAGAAGCGGGCTATTTTACCTGAGTTTAGGGTGGTGAGCAGTGGCATCAAGGCATATCCGGACATTTACCGGATGTTTCAATTTCACAAGTTTGAATGGATGGACAGTGCACCGGGTGATTTCTCTAATCACCTGACAAAGGATTTTATGCATCATATGCAGCGACAGTAATGAACCTGGAAGCAACCAGCGAAAACCCCATAAAATGAGGCAGAAGATTTTGCTGCTACACTACACTAGTCCATTTTGACTCGAATCCTTGTTAGGGGAAGTCCATTGATTATTTTGGGAAAGCTTACTATCAACAATGTTTCATGGACGGGGTTACATTGCTCCATCAAGTGGGAATATTTGAAGGGAAGCACCATGATTTTCCCAATGAAAACCATCAACCAACATGGAGGCATCCATCGTCTCGAGAAAGGGTGTTGCAATGGATAAGTCAATACACATTGCTATTTATATGGAACATGCAATTGGTGTTTACTACTACGTTCCGATACTTATTGCTCAAAGCTAACATTGAAAATTTCTCACTAAAGGTGGTTGGGGTTGGTGGTCCTGGGCGCAATTGCGGCACCGAACGAATAACCACACTTTCACCATCCCTCGCCTCACTGTAGCATGCTTATTGTGTGGTTACCCAACAAATACAGGGAGAATCATCACTATTAAAATGCGAGACAGGGATGTAAATGAGGGAGAAATATTTCCTTTCCCTTGTTTAATAGGCAAATTATGTTGCCAGGCAGATATTCCTCCAAACCGTTAGTTGATCAATGGCATGAGGCATCTAGACTCTTCCAGGTATCAAAGATAAAAGATTTGAGAAACAACCTATTTGGTGCTAAGTCTGCGGTAATTAATCATTTACCTATTGCTCCGCTAGTCCATTAAGAGTTGCAACCAACTGACAGAGTGCCAGAACAGGGTGACTCATCCTAAACAGCCCAGAAGCACCACAATAAAATAACTCTGCGCAGAGTTTAGGTACTTTTATGTCTATCCTTGTTGCTTTTCTTGTGAAATTGATTGCAGATCAACACCATACCAAGGCATTAACAGATGAGATAATCCGTCGACTGCCTCAAATGATTGAAACCAAAGTATCCGCTGCCAAAAAGGATATCAGTAGTCAGGTCCGAAAGGAGTTGGATGTACTTAAAGAGCTCCTAGATGGCATTGAGCATTGGGTGTAAGACCGATTCCACATTCCCAGTCATATGGAGAATGATGAGCTGAAGGCACAATTGGCTAGCCTGTGATCTCAAATTGCTAATTCAGCCAAGCAACCTATGAACCTCCTCCTCCAGCACTACCTGAGTCACTGATGTAGACGCTGAATCAGGCACCTCTGTATCCCTCGATGATATTTGGGGTGAAGAATTCCCACCAAAATCAAAAAGCGGAAGCATAAGGTTCATGACCTCGACCAGGACACTCCTCTTGGACTATTGCTTGAGGCATAAAAATCAGAGAAAAGAGCTTGCAAAGAATCGCAGAGGTTGGAAAGGGAACGAGCAGCCCATGCACAGGAACAACAAGACACACTGTTAGCTGGCGCATCTGGAAGTGGAGAACCTGCTCACACTAACATTGCAGCACCCACCCATAAAGGGTCTACTATACTCACTGCGCCACTCCATTTTGAGAAAGCACCTGCTGATAAAGGGCCAGAGCGGATCCCGATACTGGTGCCTAGAGCATCATCGGTATGACCCATCCTCATCTCCCTTTTCTGTGTCACATGCTATATCGACTTTAAGGGAGAAGTCCTTCTGTGGGTAGGGGTGGTCGAGAAAACTTCCATAGCTGTAGAAAATTGAGGTTGTCTCTGTATTTTGAGTTTTTCTTTCTTGTTTTGATTCATCATAGTAGGTTGAGATATGAAGCTGCCAGCTATAAACAAAACTAACAACCAATTATGAACATGATTTTGATCGTTCGGATCTTTGAATGAATTTTATATAACACAACTTTTGACCATTTTCTGAGTTTTTGATGATTTAATAGAGGAATTGAGAAACTGGATAATGCAATCAGGTGTAAACGTGGTGGGAGTATTGATTGATGGTTAGCACTAAGAGCAGAAAACTAGACTTTGTGCTAGTAGTTTTGCTTGAAACATAGTAGAGTTGGATAGAAGGATCCCTTAGGCTATTGTTTTTGTACAAAAAATTATCCACTTTGAACCCACTTTGAGCCTGAAATAGGACATTTATTCTCACCGTACCACTTTTTAAACCTTGGTTTAATACCCAAAGGTACTGCAACAAAACTCAGCTAAAAACCTAAGTGAGGAATAGTGTGTATATATTATATATATATATATTACTATATATATATAATATATAATTATAAATAGTTTGCTTGCTGCATGACAAAAAGAAGAAAAACAAAAAACTCAAGTAGAATTGGCTTTGTGAAAACAAAACTTTGGGAAACCAATGGATTAGTCACTCACGAAATCGAACATCCATATATCCTTTACCTAGTGACGAGCCTATGTTATAAGCCAATTACAGTCCTGTACTGATCATATTCCAATTATCCGAAAGATAAGAGTGTAGAAAATGAGGGCAAGCCTATAGTAGTTGCTCTTAGTTCTAGAAGTTCTTTTAGAGTGTGAGAGTAGTATTCAGTCCCAATCATTTTTGAGTGAGGGATATTTGTTGTGTGTACTCTGTGATTGCATTTGATAGTGGATTAAGTAAGCTAATAACTCACAGACATAAGCATGATTGGCTGTAGGTAATGAAATGTCATGTATAGATCCTTACATGTTAAATTAAGTAAATTGTCAATCAAAAGGTGTGGAAAAAAGATCCTGCATATTGTGAATGATTGGAAATGATTTTGAGAAGTAAGGGGGATACTAAGTTGAGGGTGTTGATGTACCAGTTATCCGAGTAAAGATTAACGCTTAAAAACAAGGAACTAATACTAGAATCGAGTGTATTTGGTATGATTTGATGTGTTTGTTGATGATGCAGGAAGAATGAGACAAAAAAGAGAAGTAGTAGTAACTCACGACTATCTTGACGGTTTGTGGCCCATTTAACGGAACGTGTAGGTTATAGTAAAGTATGATGACTATAGAGGAATTCTGAAACACACATTTGAGAGTTGAAGTAATGGACACGAGAGATTTCACTAACCCTAATCATTTTGACGGGCCGTGGTTCTGTCCGTCAACAAAGATTCAGAGAGAAGTGAAAAGTCTCCAGATTGAGAAAGTTGAAGTGCAGACTACAGAAGTCTTGACGGACCGTAATAATTTCGATGGTCCGTGATTACGTCCGTCAACCAGATTCCAGAGAGCAGTGAAAATTTTCTAGAGTTAAGAAAGTGGAAGTGAAGACCACGGAAGACTTCACAGATCGTGATAATTTTGATGGTCGTAGTCTTTCCGTCAACGTAGTATTCGAGAGCACGAAAAGGTCTTACAATGAGAAGTTGAAGTGAAAACCATGGAAGACTTCACGGACCGTGATAATTTTGATGGTACATGATTCTATCCGTGAACCAAATTTCTGTTTAAGAGATTTGAAGTTAAGACCACGGACTACTATACAGACCGTGAAGCCTTTCACGGGCAGTGAGGGGGACCGTGAAGGAAAGTGAAAATACAGTCCTAACTACATTAGGTCTTTTTTTAAAGGTTTTCTTGGTATATTATTTAGGGTTTTTTGGAACTATTTTTTAGTTATTCACTTTTTTAAAAGAAGGCTAAAGAGAATTTGAAATTTTTTTTGACCGATTTTGTTTTCAAATTCAAACTGACTTGGCCAACGAGAGAAAAGGTTTGCCTCTGGATTAATAAGTTGATTTTTAGAGTTTCAATTTGCTATCATAATTATACAAAATTATGTGTTCAATGATTATCAACTGTTATGTACGTAAAATTATGAATAACTAAATATTCAAATTAGGTGTTTGGGATCTATGATGAGACTGTGAATCTGGATTTGTAAAACGAGCATGGAGTATTCTCCTTTCACATATTGTAGATTCAAGCGATTTGGTTATGGCTTTTTATATGGTACATATACTCCTTATATTGAAATACTCTATGAGAACAAAGTCAAGCACCGAGTGAGTATGCTTGGGGAGTAGCTCTATTTAAGATGAGATTAGAGTATAAAGAAATCCTTGATATTCCTTAACCATGTGCCTACATGGGATGTGTCCTAGTTCTACCATTGGCAAGTAGAACAACCTCCATTGGAGTATGAAATACTTTGGATTCCATTGTCACGACCCCAGAGTATACCCTAGACGATATGGTATTCTCAAATCGTGGCACGGCGTACTTGACCTCTCAGAGGTCTTGTACAAGCCCTTTGACATCTTTTATTGCATACATGTATGAAAAGTAGTGCCGAATAAAACATTTTCACATGAAATAGTAATACTTCTAAATATCTTCTTTAAAGCTAAACATAAGGAAAGGCTAAGTCTCAAAGTCGCTGTCACATCGGGGGATCACCCTCTAGACTCTTAGCTTACATCATTACATTCATAGGTTTAAAATGAGGAAAATTTAAAAACCTTTCTTCTATCTATCATGAGGTTTACATAGACCTTTCACATACATATAATATATAATTGTATCGAGTATACATAGATCCTTCGCATAAGAAGATCACTTAGTCTTCTACTTTTATTGCACATATACATATATTTAGTCTTAAAACCGGATGTCTCATCTCATAACCATCTGAACAAGAGTATAACAATTGGGCATTTCCCATACATCAATATGATAAAATCCATATATAGGATATACAATCTTTAGTAATCAAATGAAAGGAAATGAACATATTGTTTTAAGACTAATCAACATCTAATGTTAGAAAGTGACATTGTCCTCGAAGTAGTGAGGACCTACCCCAATTGGGGAATGAGTGTGATTATTTGTATTATGTATATGCTAGTTCTATTCATGTGATACTTGACATAGACTTATAGATAGGTGAGGGATCATGTTTACTATATGGTTAGTGTTGGTTTAAACTAGCTTGGAAGGTCATGTAACGCCTTTCACGTTTCAGCAGGTGTAATGCAAGTTAGCTCTGACAAAAAGTATTTAAGTAGATAGTAAGGTTGTAATTGAGCTTAAAGTTAAAAGTTAAGCGCTAAGTTGAAGAACAAGGGATTAACATTCAGAAATTGAAATAAAATAATTGAGCTGCTTGCTTGGCTTAATATAAAGCTAGCAGCTGCTCACCTACTATATCTAATAATCTAGTTTAACGGGCCAAGTTTGATTGATTAGATTTTAGGCTTATATATTAATGGGCTGTCCCTTGAAAGCCCACCCCTATTAAATGAAAAATAAAATTTGAAAGAAATACCAAAAGCCAAATCTTCCAAGGCCCAATATGGATAAATCCAAAATCAAAATCACTAAGGGGTGTCATACCTAGTTTTGACCCTTTCGAGTGCTTGATGGCAGAAGCAGGTGCTCACCTACTGACCATTGTGCTAAAAATAGCCCCCCCCAAAAGAGAGGTTCTAGAGATATTTTTTGTGGTCAATAAAGCTCTATATATACCCAATATGAGCAATATTCTTCACCCATTTTAAACATTAAAGTAAAACTTTTAAAGTCTCCAAGCTCGCTCTCTCTCTTTTTCTCTCAAGGATTAAACCAGCAACTTATATTTTTTATGGTTCTTGAAGAAACCCTCATATCTGCAAACCCAAAGTAAGTGAAAATAATAATGGATTTAGCTAATTCTCCCACCAATGTTAGAAAACATGTTCATCCATACTCTAATATAACTAACATACGACAAAATAATTTCCATTCCAGCCAGCTACTGCCTCACTTATTATTAAAATACCTTTCTTTGTTATTTGGTTCAAGTGGTGAAGGGGAAGCGTGAAGTTCTTAAAAGAATTTTCAGTTATAAGAGAAGTTGGCAGAAATTGAGTAAGGGACATGCTCCATTTTTTGTCTTTCTTATGTATGAGTTTGATTGAGGAATTAGTTGTGTAATTTCTGAAGAAATCAAGGGGTGGTTGAATTCATTACTTATTGTATGATAAAGAATATGGTGCTACTCTATATATATGTAACTTTTGGTTGCACCCTTGGTAATCGTGAAAAAAGGATGTATAATGTATGTGATGGACAGAGAATAGGTGTGGTCTACCCATTATGTTAAGGGCTGTATTGGGCTCTTATCAGTCAAAATTAATCTACCGTTTTACAACCTCACAGTGGTCATAGCGCTAATTTTAGTTACCATAACTTAAATTGTAGGTTAAAACCAAAAAGGGGAGGCTGATCGTGATAGTATATCAGTCCGAGGATAAGGTATGTAAGTCTATTAGATTCTATATCCCTTTGTCATGAAATCTGACACCTGCAATTAATATCAATGAAGTGAATCTCATAAATTCTATTCCTAGAAAAGGAAACATGGTGACAGCGTACTATCCCCAAATAGCTAACAATATTTCCCCATCACCGTAGAGCATAGAACTACTTCATTATCTGTTCAATATTTTATACTTGTGTAATTATCCCCCATGTGCTGTTATAGAAATGGTAATTGTAAAAGCTAGTATGTGAATCCTCCTCTTTGTTGTTTTAAGTCAATTATGTCATTAATCCCTTAAAGTAATGCGTTGATGTTACATAGTTTCGTATGTCATTGTTATTTCCTTGAAATATTATTTTCATGTCTTCTATTACTAGTCAATACTTCCATATCTCCAAAATGATTATGACCACCAAAATAACATCTCAAAAGAGTTATGAACTGATAAACAACAATCTCAAATATTAAAGAATCTAAGTGAAGAAATCAATATAATAACAGGTGGCAGCCTAGGGGCGAAAGCCTAGCATGGGTCGATCCCAACTGGTACATAAGGGTGGTAGCTACGGGGCGAAAGCCTAGCATGGGCCAATCCTTATTGGTATCGAAGGGAGGCAGCTCAGGGGCGAAAGCCTTGCATGGGCGGATCCCTATTGATATAGAAGCGTGGTAGGTCAAGGGCAAAATCCTAGCATGGGTCGATCCCAAGTGGTGTATTTATGAGGACAACATCCTAGGGTTAATACGCCTAGCATCGGTCATCCTCTTCTACCACTGATCAGCTGGTCACTTGTATCACAGGGCCCTCAAAGATTATAACATACAGACAATAAAGATAAGATGTAACTTAACTTGGATCCCACAAGAGTAAGCCAACGGTGCTCATCTCTCCTATCTATTCACATCATATGTTTTAAAGGGGAAGGATGTGGACGGTCTATATATTATATGCTATTCTATTCATGTGACTTGACATAGACTTATATGTATTGAGGGATACCAGGGGCGACCCACATGGTGTCCGCCGGGTGGCTCGACAAACCCCCTTAACTTCGTTATGAAATATAATATATCTATGTATAAGGTATTTGTATAAATTTAACATAGAGCCCCAATGAAATAATAAATAGTTTGGCCCAATGGTTCTGATGGGGTACTTAAGACGCGTTAGTGTTGTTTGTACCAAGGTTTCGAATTCCATTGTTAAACATATTTTTTACAGATTCCTTCAAGCACCCACAACCTAAAATCCTAATCCGCCCAATTGAGGGATATTGTTTTTCTTATGTTGGTGGTTGGTTTAACCTAGCTTCGGAGGTGATGTAACGCTTTCCGTTTTCAGCAATGTGTTTTTTTGCAAGTAACTCTGACGAACAAGTTTTAAGTAGATATAGTATGTGGTAATTGCGCTTACAGTTAAATGTTAAGTGCTAAAGTTGTAAGAAACAAGCGGTTACATTCATGAATTTGAAATAATAAATTAAGCTTCTTGCTTGGCTTAATTTAAGCTAGCAATCTGCACCTACTTAAAGCTATATAGTTTAAAGGGCCAAGTTTTGATGGACTAGATTTAAAGCTAATATTAAGTGCTGTCACTTGAAGCTCAAACCTATAAAATGAATAAAATTTGAAGAAATCCCAGCACCAAAACTGCCAAGGCCCAATATGATAAAGCCAAGCGAAAGCAACTAGGTGCATCACCTAGTTTTGACCTTTGAGCCGCTTGAGGTCACAGCAAGTGGCATCAACTTACTTGACCCATGTAGTGGCTTAAAATGGGACCCAAAAAAAAAGGAGGTTTCTAGCGGATATTTTTTGTGGTCAATAAAACTCTCCTCTATATCCAATATGAGCATATATTTTCCCCCATTTTAAATCTCATAAAAATCAAATTTAACTTCCAGCTCTCTCTCTCTCTCCTCTTTTCTCCAAGGATTAAAACACAACCTTAAAGTTTTCCAGGGTTTACTTGAAGAAACCCTTTATGTTTCAACCAAGGTAAGTGAAAATTCATGATTTGCTTATTCTCCCATGGATGATTGAAAACATGTTCATTTATGCTCTAATATAACTACTAGGCATAATATTTTCCAGCATCTACTGCTCACTTCTTATTATTAAATACGTTTTCTTTCTTCTTGTTCAAGTGGAAGGGAAGATGAAGTCCTAAAAGGAATTCAAGTTTGCGTAAGGAGAAGTTGCAGAAAATTTAGTTAAGGTGACTGCTCCATTTTTTTTGTCTTCCTTATGTATGGAGTTTGGGAGTGAGTCAATTAGTGGGTGGTCGTTCATGAAGAACAGGGGGTGGTAGAGTTCAATTACTTGGTTGTATGATAAAGACTATTGGGGCTTTTTCTATGTATATTACTGTGTGAGCGCACTTGGTTGATCTTGGGAAAAGGATTATAATGTATTGTGAATTCGACAGAGAAAAATGAGGGTGTGGTGATACACATTATGTTGAGGGCTGTATGGGCTAATATAAGTCAAAGTTAGCTACTATTTTACAAGGCTCACGATGTGATAACTGCTAATTTTAGTTTACCATAACTTAAATTGTAGATTAAAACCTAAAAAGGGAGACTGAATCGTGATAGTATATCAGTCTGAGGATAAGGTATGTAAGGATATTCGATTCTATATCCCTTTAGCATGAAATGTTAGGCTATTCGATTCTATATCCCTTTGGAATGAAATCTGACACCTACAATTAATATTAATGAAGTGAATCTCATAAGTTTCTATTCCTAGAAAAGAAAACACAGTGGCAGCGTACTATCTCCAAATAGCTAACAATAGTTCCCCCTCTCTGCATAGAACTACTTCTTTATCTGTTAACTATTTTATACTTGTGTAATTATTCCCCATGTGCTGATATAGAAATGGTAATTGCAAAAGCAAGTATGTTAATCCTCCTCTTTGTTTGTCTGCATCCTGTTTGTGGTCAGTATAGTTAAAGTAATGTTTTTGACGTACATAACTCCTTATGTCACTGTTATTTTTCCTTGAAGTATTTGGACTGTCTTCTATTACTGGTCCCTACTTCCATATCCGCCAAAAGATGATTTACCACCAAATAACATCTCAAAAGAGTTATGAACTGATAAACAAAAATCTCACAGATTAAAGAATCTAAGTGAAGAATTCTATATAATTACGGGTCGCAGCCCAGGGGCGAAAGCCGAGCATGGGTCGATCTCTATTTGTATAGAAGGGTGGCAACTCAGAGGCGAAAGCCTAGCATGGGCTGATCCCAAGTAGTATAAATCTTAGGATCGCATCCCAGGGGTTATAAGCCTAGCGTGGATCATCCTCTTCTACCACTGATCAGCTGATCACTTGTATCACATGTCCTAGAAAGATTATGACATACAGAAAAGTAAAGAAAACAATGTAACTTACTTGTTCCCACAAGAGTAAGCAAAGGTGGTCTAGTCTCCTAATCTATGCACTCATTCATATGTTGCTATTTTATTTCATTGGAGCTCTCGTATTACATATGCTATTGCCTTACATATTCAGTACATTTTTAGTACTGACGTCCTTTGCGGGGGACGCTGCATTTCATGCTGCAGGCATAGGTACTCCAGCTAGTAGACCACCTCAGTAGGAGCACACGACACTCTGCTACTTTTGGGAGAGCTCCAAGTTGATTATGAGCTTTATTGATTCTTTGGTAAATTCATTTTGGTATTTGTTTCGTAGTTAAGGGTAAGGGCGAGTCCCTGTCCGACCTACTCTAGTCTTCTTCCTATCTTTTAGAGGCTTTGTATCAACGTATGTACATGTTCAGTTGTTTCTTAAGGAGTTGTGGCCTCAACGGCCAAGTCTTTTATATAACTTTTGGACCTAGTTATGTTTTTCATAATCCTACATCCTAGTGAACCTTGACACAATTATTATAGTTATATGGCGACAGTAAGACGGTTGTAGGTTTGGTTCTCTAGGGCCTTTTGGGAATCGGTGCCTGTCCGTCCTACTTGTTATTGAGGCCTTACAAAAAGGTGGTATCAAAGCAGGTCATCCCTAGTGAGTTACAACCCGTGGTCTATGTAGAGTCTTGCTATGGATGTGCTGTGCAACATCTTTAACATGAGGCTACAGGACATGTAGGAGTTTTGTCTCATTTCTTCATTTCTTAGATTACAATAGAACCAGTGTTGTAGGTTACTCATTCTAATTTCCTCAATTGTTTTATCATAGCAAAAAGATGCCGGTTACGAAAGGGATTAAATGTTTCTGGTACACGATTAGAGGTGGCTGCCTAGAAGGGACAACCAACCACCCACCAAGTAAATCTGTTCAAAGTGGGGTGCTCAAGATGAACTAAGGAGGCAGATGACCCCAGGACCCTTTATCATGCTCACAGATCAAGATTTGGAAGAATGCATCAAATTATTGACTGCGTATAGTTGCTGGTCAGGCTAAAGGCAAGAAAGTCCAGTTGCAGGTACTAGTGGCGTAGATAGATCCAGCTGAACACGGATACTGATTTTCTTAACTTTGGACCCTCCATCTTTACCGGGTCAGACCCCTAATGAAGATCCCGGCAATACCTTATAGATCACATCAAACGCACTTCCTCATATTATGTATGCCATCTAAGTGGTAAGAAGCACTTGAGCCTAGCGCATACAGATTACAGGGTGTGGCATATTGTGGTTGAAGCTTGGAAGTCAAGTCTAGAGGACAAATGCACTTCATCTCATGTTGAAAGAGTTCAAAAAGGCATTCCTTGATCATTATCTGCCTATGGAACCCGAGAGGCCCGTGCGGATCAGTTTCTTAAATTCTTCCACCAAGGAAATTGAGTGGTGAGAAGTATAAGTCCCCAATTTAATTCCTGTCCAGGTATGCTCCTAATTTAAGTAGGTAAACTATGGAGGATAGAGTTTATCGTTTGTGTATATATAAATTCATTCTGGTTAGAGACTGGTACATTGCTTCAATTGAATAACATAATGGATATAGCAAGGATGCAGGCCTCAGTTTCTCTAATAGATACCACCTAGGACTCATCTTTCTTCTACTCTAGCACCTAGTTCTACCCACAGTTCCAATTTTCCAAGGGTTTTAGGGCAAATGAGTTTGGGGCCAAGAAGTTAAATCCAAGGTCACAATGCGAGTCAGCATGACATGGAAGTATGAGCCAATCAAGCCCCGCCACAAACAGCCCTTGTTAAACAGTGTGGAGGAATCCAATCTTGGTTCATTCAGGTTTGGGGGAACGGATGTTTTGGTTTTGGTGTGGCACCCAGGGCATATGATGAGAAACTGCCCTCATAGGGGACGGGTGGTGTTTGCACACCAACTTATCAGTTGGTGGGTCGACCTCATCAACCCAACCCTTATTTAGGTAGGGTACTACATATGCCTACAGGTTCCGTGGTAGAGAAGCTAGGGTAGCAAGCTAGTTTCTACTGAGGGCAGAATCGCATATTTCACCTAGGGATCGACAAAATTCAGAAGCCGTTCCTGAATGTGGTTACCAGTACTGTCATAATAATTTTCACATATTTGTAGTATAAGTCAATTAATTGATCCCGTGTCCACACTATCAATATGTTACAACCAATTGATTTCTGGAAGTTTCAAAAGACACCAGAATTATTAGTGAAGCCATTTTGAAGTATCTACAACACCGATTGATGAGTCTATTATATAACGCTAAAGGGTTATCGTAATTGCATTGCAACTGTTTGTGGTCCGCGCTATATAGGCTAGCATGGTAGATTTGATGTTATAATGGGTAATGGATTGTTATGTTTCTTGTTAGACCCAGTTAGATTTCTGAACTAAACGTAGTGCATTTCAATGTTTCCAAAGAGGCATTCCTCAAATGGAAATGTAATTAGTAGGGCGCCAAGAGTAATTTATTTCTATCTTCAGCAAAGAAGATGATGTCCAAAAGATACATATGCATCTGGTGAGTGAAAAATGTAGATCGGAGCCACCAACCCTTCATCATTCCGTTGGTAATGAATTTCCCATATGTTGTTTCCGAAGATCTTCCAGGTTTGCCTCCCAGAACGAGAAGTGAGTTTGTATTGAGTGCTCCAGATACTCAAAACTCCTCTCAATCTTCCGTAATCGAATGGCTTCCGACGAATTAAGAAGTTAAGGACCTCGTTAAAAGACTTAATTAAAAAAGGAATTTATAAGGCCTAGTAATGTACCACATGGGGAGCACCATGTTTTATTGTCACGCAAAAAAAGATGGCTCGTTAAGAATGTGTATCGACTACTGGCAGTTGAATATGGTAACAATTAAGAACAAATATCCCATCCCTGGAATTGATGATTTGTTCGATCAATTACAAGGTGTTAGGTGTTTTTCAAAGATCGACCTGATGTTAGGTTATCACAAAGTGAGGGTCAAGAACAAAGATATAGCCAAGAAAGCTTTCCAAACACGATATGGTCATTTTGAGTTCTTAGTCATGTAATTCAGGCTAACAAATGCACCAAGTTTTATGGTTTGATGAATAGGGTGTTCAAACCATTTTTAGATGTGTTCGTGATAGTTTTTATAGATGACATTTTGGTGTATTCAAGATCGGAAGAGGATCATGCTAATCACTTGCGGCAGGTTTTACAAAGTCTCCGTGATTGTAAATTGTATGCAAAGTTCTCTTAATGTGAGTTCTAGTTGAAATATGTGTCATTCCTAGGTCATATTGTATCCGAGTACGGAAATACGTGTTTTTGATAACCAGAAATAGAAGCCGTGAAAAAATGGCCCAGACGTACCGCCTACGTAGAATCCGTTTTTTTTCCTTCTTGGATTGGCATGTTGTTACAAAAGGTTGTTGAAGGATTTCTCTTAGCAATGATCACCCTTGAACAAAAGCTAACACAATAAAAAGAACCAATTTCAGTGGAGTGAATGAGTGTGGAAAGAATCTTTCCAGATCTGAAGAGCAAATTCACTTCTACCTTTGTGTTTGGTACTTCCATAAGGTACAGAAGGCTTATGTAGTGTACTGTGATGCTTCGGTAGTGGTCCTTAGGTTTTGTATTGAATGCGCAATGGTAAAGTTATAGATTATGGCTCAAGGAAGCTCGTCCACATGAAAAAATATCCAACCCCTGTCTAGAGCTAGCAATCAGTAGGTTTGCTTTATAATGGCGCCACTACTTGTATGGAGTTCATGTTGACATATACACAAATCATACAAGCTTGAAATATAATCTTTAAGCAAAGGACTTAATCTTGAGGCAGTGAAGGTGTCTGGAGCTATTAAAAGAAATGATCACATTGACATCTTATATCATCCCGGTAAAGCTATGTAGTAGGCTGATGCTTTAGCCATAAAATAATGTCAAGCACTTATGGAGTCTATGGACCATACATGATGACTAAGGATCTGTGCCAACTAGTAAACTGGGTGTTCGCCTCTTGAATCTCAAGACGAGGGGTATTGGTGCAGAATGCGCAGAATGCTCAGTCGTAGTGGAAGTGAAAGAGAAGCATACACTCTCCAATTCTTTTACAACTTAAAGAAATGTCACTACATGGTATTACAAAGAATTTGAGGTTAAGAAAGATAGAGTACTTTCGATGTCAAAACATATTGTGGTGTACCTAATATAGATGACTAAGAAAGAGGATCAAATGATGGAGCACATAATTCCAAGGACTCTGTTCGTCCGGAGGTCCACACAAATGTATCATGACTTTGGAAAGAACCGTATTGGTGGGGGGACATGAAAGAAGAACATTGAAAAAATTCCGTGGCTCAGTGTCCCAAATTATCATAGGTAATAGTAGAACACCAAAATCCCCGGAGGTTAAATGCAACATATAGAACTTCCAATTTGGAAATGGGACATGATCCACATGGATTTTTCAACTGGTTTTGCCTCACTCATTTGGGAAGTTTTGACTTCATTGTGTAAAAAGTTTGACACATCTTACCAAAGCAGCAGCGTACTTCTTTGCCATGAAGACACTTATACAACTGACGAGTAAATGCAAGGTTGTACCTTACAGACTAGTTCTACTAATGGAGTGCCAATCTCTAAATAATCTGTAGAGGAGCTAATTCACTGCAAGTTTTTGGAAGTCATTTCCAAAAAGAGTTTGGGAACCCCCGTGAATTTAATACGTCCCCTTTCATCCTAAAAGGATGGAAACAGGCAGAAGGTAAATTCCAGACACTTGAGGATATGCTGCGAGCTGTATATTAATTTCAAGGTAGATGGGATTATGTCACGATCCCAAACGGGCCGCGAGTGGGGCCCCACACTTAATCCTCCTATTAGCGAACAACCAATCTAAACCCCAACATTTTACATAATAACAAAAAAATACATGCGGAGACTTAAACTCATTACGAAATCATTAATACTTCACAAAATTTATCATCATTATCGCCCAAAATCCTGGAAGTCATCACCACAGGAACATCTATTCTCAAATTACGAATCTAAGAGTATCCTAGAGCTAAAATAAGTAAAAAGCTAGTCCATGTCGGAACTTCAAGGCATCAATACATGAAGAAGATGACCAGTCCAGCTAGAGCATTAGCTCACCCTGAGATCCGACGTGATGAGACTGGCTAGAGTTGCGGTGAGTTGAAGACGATGGTACGTTTGCTGCACTCCACAAATACCAAGAAAAAACAATTACAGTAGGGGGTCAGGACCAAAACACGAGTACTGAGTAGGTATCATCGGCCAAACTCAAATAGTAAGAATATATTTCGATAATATCATAAATTAAAACTAATAGTCTTAACAGTGATAGCACAAGTAGACACTTAGTTATAACAAAACCAACACAATCCCTGAGTACTCAAGCTCACACTATACTCTTTTTGAAACATGTCTCTTGATTGATATATTAAACATACTTTTAAGATCATTATCTTTATCCCTCTCGTTTCGGTAGGTGCCACTTCCGCTCCACTACTACTATCCTGGGGGTCGGGGGAACGGAACCCGATCATATATATCCTTCTGTCGGAATGTGAACACACACGATCCATATTACTATCCTGGTGCAACAACCAGAAACGTGACACTCCGATCACATATTCTAATCCTAGTGCCAGAACGTGAACACTCCAATCCTCATCATACTATCCTGGTGTCGAAAACTAGACACTTCCTGAGCCTCATCATACTATCCTGGTGCGAACGTGACACCCCCGATCCATATTCTAATCCTTGTGGCCTTGGACGTGACACCCGATCCTCTATTCTACCACTGGTTCGGAACTGACACCGATCCTCTAACCCTCATTCTTTTAGTTCATCCAAGCCTTCTTTTTATACTAAGGCATCATATTAACAAGAGGTTTTCAAGATAGGATTCAATGGCCTCATCATGCTAGTTTTCATCACAATTATATATAACACATCATGCAATACCACAATTAAGCTATAGAAGGGTTACATACTACCCCATCATATCATTCGTAATTAAGAGTTTACTATGATAGCATAAACCTACCCTACTTCCACCGAAAAATCGGGATCAACAAGCTACTCCCAACCTGCGTTCTTCTCGCTCCTCGATCGTCGTTGTTTCCTCCCTCCTCTTTGTTCTTTCTATTTTCTTTATTCAAACCCCTTTTTCTTTACCCAATTAGCATTAATTAATTAATAAAAGATGATAAAATAACCCACTCCTTTGTTTCAAGTTCCTCCTTTAAACCCCCCGATTCATTATTACCATTATACCACTAACTTATATTATAACATAAATAGTCCAAAACGCCCCAAAAATATTTAACAGAATCCGAGCCCAGTCAGGGTCACCTCAGCCTGTTCTAGAAGATGGATGTGGAGTGAAAAAAGGAAGTCCCGTCGTGCCTGGACGGCCCTTCTAGCCTGCGACGTCCTGTCCTGCTGCTTTCGCACACAAATTTTAGAGACTCAAATTCATTAAAGAGTCGTGACTGCCCTCATTGGCCTGAGACGGTCCGTCCTGCCCCGTCGGGATGTTCAGAAAGTCGAGCCTCAGTACCCAAAATTTCCAAATTCCTAAAGTGTTTTGGAACGAGGAACCCCTCGACGGTCCCGTTCGTGGATCCGTCACTCAAACCATTTTTTTCAGAACTAAAATTTGCTTCTCAAAACGACTAACAGGTCGTTACAGATAATCAACCTACCTACACTTTAATGAATTTGCTTATACACAATCACTAATTTTTGATCAATAAATTGGCACCTTATGAGCGTTTATAGGTCCTACATTTGGTAGATCAACCAATTGGCTCTGGTTTGGACAACAGTGAATCTGCCTTATTTGGGCAAGATCTTGTTCATCAAGCTATGGCAAAAGTCGAAGTTATACAGCAGAGGATAGAAACATCTCAAAGTCGACATAAATCATACACAAATATTAGAAGGAGAGGACTATAATTTTCTATAGGGGATTGGGTGTTCTTGAAGGTGTCTCCGATGGAAGGGGTAATGAGGATTGGTAAAAAGGGAAAGCTAAGTCCAGCGCTATATAGGGCCATATAAGATTATCTGAAAATTCGATCACGTAGTCTATGAGTTAGAGCTACCACAAGAGCTTTCATCATTTCATCCGTGTTTCATGTATTAATGCTACGAAAATGCGTAGGTGACCCATCTCATTTATCTCCTACTAAATATGTACAAGGTACGAGAGATCTCACTTATGAAGAAGTACCCAATGCTATTCTGGATCGACAAGTTAGGAAGTTAAGAAATAAAGAAGTAGCTTCTGTAAAAGTACTATGGAGAAACCAACAAGTAGAAGAAGTTACATGGGAAGTGGAAGAAGCAATGAAATTGAAGTATCCTCACCTCTTCCAGACTGGTGAGGAAGATCAAAATGTTAGTGGAGGCGTTGACAAGTATAAGTTTATATGTTCAATGTGATTAATAGTAGTACTAACTTAGGCTTGAACTTGTTTGGGCTGGACCACATTGCTAACATTTGAGTACAAATGATCTAAGGGGGGAAGGATATGACGTCCTGTATTATGTATATCCTAGTTCTATTCATGTGATACTTGACATAGACTTATAATTTAAGTGAGGGATCATGTTTCTAATATAATTAGTGTTGGTCGAAACTAGCTCGAAAGGTGATGTAATGCCTTGCTTGTTTAAGCATGTGCGTTGAAAGTTAACTCTGACGGAAAGTATTTAAGTAGATATAGTAAGGTGGTAATTGAGCTTAAAGTTAACAGTTAAGTGCTAAGTTGAAGAATGACATTCAGAAATTGAAATAAAATAATTGAGTAGCTTGCTTCACTAAATTTAAGTAGCAGCTGCATCACCTACATAAGCTATAATATAGTTAAAAGTGAAAGTTTTTTGATGACGAGATTTTTTTTTTTTTTTTTTTTTTTTTTTTTTTTTTTTTTTTTAAAGGCTATCTTAATGGGCTTTTCTCTCACTGAAAGCCCAAGCCTATTAAATGAAAATAAAATTTGAAAGAAATCCCAGCAGCCAAATCTTCCAAGGCCAAATGTGGATAAAGCCCAAGTGAAAGCAACTAGGTGCATCACCTAGTTTGACCTTTTGAGCTGCTTGATGTGCACAAGCAGGTGCATCACCTACTTCACCAATTAGTGGCTAAAAATGGACCCAAAAAAAGGAGGTTCTATAGGATATTTTTTTGGTCAATAAACCTCTATATATATCCAATATGAGCAGATATTCTTCACCCATTTTAACACATAAAAATAAAATTTAACTCCAGCTCTCTCTATTTTCTCTCAAGGATTAAACCAACAGCCTTAATGTTTTCAAGGTATCTTGAAGAAACCTTATATCTGCAAACCAAGGTAAGTGAAAACTCATGGATTTAACTTATTAGGAAAGCATGTTATTCATGCTCTAATATAACTACATAGGCTTCACTTCCGTAGTTATTAAAATACCTTTCTTTCTTTTTTGGTTCAAGGGTGAACGGAAGTTGAAGTTCTAAAAAAATTCAAGTTATAAGGAGAAGTTGCAGAAATGAGGTAAGGTGACTGCTCCATTTGTTTTCCTTGTAAGAGTTTGAGTGGCGAATAAATGGTGTGCTTTCATGAAGAACTCAAGGGGTGGTTAGTTCAATACTTGGTTGTATGATAAAGAATATTTGGGGTTGTTCTATGTATATTACTAGTGGCGTAGCTTGGTCGATCTTGGGAAAAGGATGTATAATGTATGTGATGGACAGAGAATGAGGGTGTGGTGATACACATTATGTTAAGGGTTTGTATGGGCTCATTAATAGTCAAAGTTAGCTACTATTTTACAAGGCTCACGGTGTGATAGCTGCTAATTTTAGTTTACCATGACTTAAATTGTAGATTAAAACCAAAAAGGGGAGGCTTAATCGTGATAGTATATCAGTCCGAGGATAAGGTATGTAAGTCCATTCGATTCTATATCCCTTTGGCATGAAATCTGACACCTGCAATTAATATCAATGAAGTGAATCTCATAAATTCTATTCCTAGAAAAGGAAACATAGTGGCAGCGTACTATCTTCAAATAGCTAATAATATTTCCCCATCTCCGTAGTGCATAAAACTACTTCTTTTTCTGTTCACTATTTTATACTTGTGTAATTATCCCCCTTGTGCTGGTATAAAAATGGAAATTGCAAAAGCAAGTCTGTCAATCCTCCTCTTTGTTGTTCGAAGTCAATTTTGTCAATAATCTCTTAAAGTAATGTATTGATGTTACATAGCTCGTTATGTCATTGTTATTTCCTTGAAGTTAAATTTTCATGTCTTCTATTACTGGTATGTACTTCCATATCTCCAAAATGATTATGACCACCAATATGACATCTCAAAAGAGTTATGAACTGATAAACAACAATCTCAAAGATTAAAGAATCTAAGTGAAAAAATCTATATAATTACAAATGGCAGCCCAGGGGCGAAAGCCTAGCATGGGTCGATCCCAACTGGTACATAAGGGTGGCAGCTCAGGATCAAAATCCTACCATGGGTCTATCCCTATTGGTATAGAAGGGTGGCATCTCAGGGGCAAAAGCCCAGCATGGGCCGATCGCAAGTTGTGTAATTTTGAGGACCGCATCCCAGAGGTTAATTCGCCTAGAATGGGTCATCCTTTTCTACCACTGATTAGTTAGTGACTTGTATCACATGCCCTAAAAAGATTATAACATATAGAAAAGTAAATAAAAGAATGTAACTTACCTATCCCACCAGAGTAAGCAAAGGTGGTCTTCTCTCTTTATATATGCACTCATATGTTGCTACTTTGATTTCATTTGAGCTCTCGTATTACATATGTTATTGCCTTACACATTCAGTACATTTTCTTGTACTGATGTCTCTCTCGGGGGACACTGCTTTTTATACTACAGGAACAGGTACTCAAGCTAGTAGACCTCCTCAGTAGAAGAACACGAAACTCTGCTACTTTTGGGTGAGCTCCAAGTTGATTCAGAGCTTTATTGAGTCTTGCATAAATTCATTTTGGTATTGTATCGTAGTTAAGGGTAAGGCAGGGTCTGTCCCGACCTAATCTAGTATTCTATCTTTTAGAGGCTTGTAGACGTATATACATGGTTCAGTTTTGTCAAGGAGTTGTGGCCTCAACGGCCAATTCTTTTATATAACTTTTGGACCTACTTATGTTGTTTTGTATCGCTGCATCCTAGGTTAACTTGCCACAATTGTTATAGTTATATGCACAATAAGAACAGGTTGCAAGTTGGTTCTCTCGGGCATTTAGGGCATCGGGTGTCTGTCCGTCTTAATGGGTTTTGAGGCATGACAATGAGAATCCAATCCTTCCTTCAAAACTTGTTACAGGACTTCAACGACCAGACCTAAAATGTTGGGGGAAAAGGGAGAAAATGGGGTTAGCATATTACTTGTACTAAGTATGAGACCATATGTGCACACAACATAAAATCATGCTAAACAAGGACCTTTCAATAAAGTATGTAATTTACTTTGAAAAGCCTTGTGCCATTTCAAGAAATCATAACAATCAATAAAACATATTCATTAAGACAAGACCATGTACATTACAAGACCAACCATACTAATTCCAATCAAGCCAATATTTATATCAACATAATTATATAGTCAAGACAACTCTAACCTGAAGTGGTAACATCAACAAGCGTGGATAAAAGTTAATAACATTAAAATCGAAGCGAAACTCATGAACCCTCACTAAGAGTATACAGTGCAATGCCATACGCGAATACCCATCACTTACTTAATGTTAAGTAAACCTAACAAGCAACCAAAACAATGCCTTCCTATAGGTGGATGAAACCAAAAATCATACGTATCATCAACAATAAGAATCATATAATATTTTCAATTTTTTACATTTATAAGCAGTATACATTATAAGAAATCCTCCTAACACTTCCCTCAGGGCTACTAGTGCATAGTGAGTAGGTAGAGTCCTATACCCCTACCGGACTAGGCTAAACCCATTAGGTATCTTTTAGATTCATTCCTTTAGTTCATTTTACCTCTTTTGGAAACATTCTTTCCCTTAAACCGACATGACCATATGATCTAATGTAGAATCCGGTTTCATGGAACCCACACCGAAGGAAGGCCAGAAATACTTGTCAAAAGTAGTACCACAACATGAACCACAACAAGCTATTGTGGATTACACTGCTAGTATTCCTAGGGGTTTTGTACCATAGTTAAAGAAACTAGGAGATATAGTTGGGACCCTCCTTAGCGCTAATGCATTATAGTCTCCAATATCATGTTACATTAGTGATCCTACCTTCCTTATGTAAAAGTGACAATCATCACTCGGTGCTACGAAAGATTCCTTTTTGAAATGTCTTAATGCCTTTATTCATCATCATAGCTTAATGTAGGTTATAGGGTCTAGACTTTATATAATCATCATAATAGCTCAATAAAAAATTTCATGAGATTTCCTTCATGTTTAACCCCAATTCATACATGTGAGGTTAAAACCATACGTAATCCACATTTCATGATAAGGCCATTGGTAGTTATACCATCCCTATAAACATTACATATTAGATAACAATACAAGTTCAAGAATTACAATTCACATCATACCAACCCTAAGCAATCTTAACATAAGGTATACTTAACAACAAAATCATACTTAATCACAAGTAATCATAATTGAAGTAAAGAATAGAGATCATAAGGACTTACCCAATCTCCTTCCCCAAAAAAATTTGAATAAGGTCTTACATCAACCCTCCAATTCAATCCACCAATGGGTGTAGTAATATTATCACATAATAGTAACACAACAAAAGAATGAAGTTAATTGAATCATACACAAACAATCATTACTAGTTAATGCCTAGAATTCGAGACTGAGGTCAAGTTCATGATCTAAAGTCAAGTATCAAGGAAATAGCATAGTTGGATTACAATATATCAGAATCATCACTAATGTAGCATTGATAAACAACATAGGATAGTAATTACACACTAACCAGAAAAATTATATAATACCTTATACAATTCAATTCAAGGATAACAACCTAGGGTAAGGGAAAAAGTTATCTTTTCATAAAAGAGGTTCAAGGCATCAAAGAATTTAGTAGATGAACAGTCATATATGTTATATACTCCTAATAACCAAAAAGAAATCTTAAACAAACCAATTCACAAGATCAATTTGTAATGGAAGAAACCGCACTTGAATTTCATTACTTTGAACATCTAATTTGAAGGAGCCTTGGGAAAGGAGATACCAAGGTGAAAGAATTCATACAAAACTAATATGATGGAAGTTTTATTTATAAAGTTTATCCTTTGAATCCCTAGACCCTTCCTTGTTTAAGGTCTTCATGGGGGTTCTTTGGGGAGAGGATAAAAAGAAGAGCAATTTGGGTTTGGGAAATTATGAGGGTAAGTTGAGGTATAGCTAGGGGGTAGTTATATAGGGACTTAATTACACAACCCTAATCCTAATTAAACCTTTAACTAAAAACTAACTAATTAAATGAATTAAGTAACACAGGGGCCTAACCTCCGAGACCCTAACTGACGGGTCGGAGGTCATTTGACGCCCATGTGCCCTCTGTCCTGCACACATCGTTGGTGTCAGAGACTGGTACAATTGGACCATTAGAAAAAATGTCTAAGTGTTGGTCGAAGGAGGCATCGACGCCCCGATCCAATGACGCCTCGTCGCCTGCAACTCATGGGTAGGCACTGCCTTCGAGCAGCTTTTTTCCACAGTGTAAGGGTCCTCTTCAAGGGCCCTTTGTTGGTCCTTGGGAAATTGTACGCAGACGTTTTGACTATAAACTAAATCTACTACGTGTTAGACACCTTACCATCCAATTTCATAATTTTCCAACTCTTAAAACTTAGTCAAATTGGCTAAGGCATGCTAGCACCTCTTGAAATAGTTTTCAGACTTCGTGGACATTCCATGAAGTTTTGATTCTAACACTTCCTAAATGACTCAAATACCCTATAATTGACCTTACTTTTACAACTATTAGACTCTCATGTTAGGATCTAAATAAGGCTTTAGAATTTCGGAGTATTACATTATCCATCCGTTAGGAACATTCGTCCCTGAATGACACTAAAAATTTTTTAAAGGAAGGAATAGACTCAGGACTAGCAACCCAACAAACAAAAACACATCAAAACATGAGTTACAATCAAAATTAACATAATTACATGACCTTTTACCAAATGCAACTCAAAATATTATTTTCAAATAATAAGAGTTCATCATCATTTCATATTATTCATTATGCCAAGGCTTTCTTAAAACACATTATTAAACCATGCTAATTACAATTCTGGGGGAAGCACAATATACAAAAATGCACAAATAAACTCAAAACAAGTAAAAACAACATTTCAAAGTCAATGGAATAACTTCACTATAATTCAATTGTAACACGGAATTATTTTTGCAAAACCTTTTTTTTTTTTTTTTTCTATTCTCTTACCCAAAAATCAAAACAACGTCAAGTTTAATCATTATTTTTATTAATAGTAAAAGCAACTAACCTTGGTTATCAAATATATGAGGGTAACAGGACTTCATGTCGGCCTCGGTCTCCTATGTTGCACCCTCAACTAGGTGATTCTTTCATGACACATTTAGGGAAGCCACTCTTTATTTCTTAACTTCATCAATTGTCTATCAAAGATTTGAATCGTAACCTCTTCATAAGAGAGGTCTATTGAACACCTATAACTTCGATAGGAAGAATGGAATCTGGATCAGTGATACACTTCTTAAGCATAAAAACATGGAACACCAGATGAACCAAAGTCAATTCACTAGGTAACCTCAACTCGTATGCAACCTTAAATCTCACCACCCCTTTCATAGTCAAAACTTTTAGATACAAAAGTGAAGTATCGTTCACTTCGAACCTTCCAATTGGAGATATACATCCCCTACCATACAAGGCTTCATAAGGGGCCATAGATATAGATGAATGGTAACTATGTGTAAGAAAACTCACCAAATGGCAAGTGTCTTACCAATTTCATCGAATTCAATAATACAAAGGCTCCTAATCAATATTCTAAGGGTTTGAATTGTACACTTCACTTGACCATCCATTTGAGGATGAAAAGCGGTGCTTAACTTCACCTTAGTAACAAATCCTTTTTATAATGACCTCTAGAACCTAGATGTAATTGTTCACCCTAATCCGATATGATGGATAACGAAATACTTTGGCAGCAGACAATCTCATCTATGAAGATCCTTTGCGTAACCCTCCACCCAATAGGTAGACTTGACGGGAAAAAAATGAGCGGATGCAATGCTTCAAATCCCATTAAGACAGACAAGCACCCGATGCCCTAAAGGCCCAACAGAACCAACCTGAAATATGTTCTTACAATCGTGACAAGTTTAAAAAGGATGCAGCGATAAAAACCAACATAAGTAGAACCGAAAAATTATATACAAGACTTGGCGTTGAGGCCAAAACTCTTTAAGACACAACTGAACCATGTACATACAACTACAAAGACTCTAAAAAGATAGAAGACCTAGAGTAGGCCCCGCCTTACCCTTAACTATGATACAATACCAAAATGAATTTACACAGGACTCAGTAAAGCTCCAGATCAACCTGGAGCTCATCAAAAGTATCTGAATGTCGTATCCTCCTACTGAGGAGGTCTACTAGCTAGAGTACATGTTTTTGCCTGCAGCATGAAATGCAGCGTCCCTATGTCACGACCCAAATTCAGGGACCGCGGGGGGAACTGGCACCCCACAGTTACCCTCCTAGGTGAGCGAACCAAACCCATCTAAACCTTAACAGTTCAGATATATAAACAGAAAATAGCGGACGACTTAAACTCATTAATAAAAACAATTAAATACTATTATTAATACCCCAATCTGGAAGTAATCATCACAAGAACAGAAGCTATCTCAAATTACTTAACTACAGGAATGTCTAAGAACAAAAAAACAAAAAGCTAGTACACATGCGGCAAGAAGTTCAAGCATCAGACTTGAAG
>JAKWJA010000787.1:0-55835 GCA_027704765.1 Solanum habrochaites
CCACCAGAACATATAATTCTCTCGGCAATTATACCCGTCCAATATGCAGTTCTCAATACTCAGGCATATGTCCCGGCCCTCCTTCGCGCCACAATGGCGGGGCCTGCTCCCACAAGTTTTTTCTCGCCACAACAACAAAATTTCCAGACGCCATATAATCCCGTCCGGCAAACTATACGAGAGAACAGGTCAAAAAGACATTTTACCCCAATTGGGGGAAGCGGATCCGAGTTTTTTCGAAAATTGATACAATTGAGACTGTTGAACCTGTCAATCCGTACTTTGTCAATCCAAGCAAGAGGTTTTTGATCCGACTTTTATATGGCGAGTATCACGCCAACCCTCCCAGGTCATAGCACAGAGAATTGTTGGACCCTAACACGAGTCATTGAGAATTTTAATTGAGGATAATTAATCGGGTAACGCAACGAAGGAAGCCCGAATGTCACCATAACCCACTCCCTGCTCATAATAATGAGCTGTTGTGGGGATGGTGGCACTTTTTGAGATTATGAGCAAACAATAGAACAAAAGTGTGGAAAGCAGGTTTTAAGAAAAGAGTCTAAGTCTGATTTTAGAACCCTACAAAGGTCATCATAATTGTTTAGGCACGTTCGCATTTGATAACTCGAGGAATCTAGTGTTGTATGTTCCCTGAGCTATAAAAGCGGAGATGGTACCGTTGAATGTGACCAAATGCTACATTCCTGGTAATTTTCAACGTTTGATCAAAATAAAAAATTTATGAAAGATTCCATGGGCTACAACATTGCAGCACAAATTCCTATCAACAAACACCAGGGCCGTGTCGTGGACTACAACAAAGTTTGTCGTTACTCAAAGGGAAAGGAATTATCGAAAAACAATGAAACAAGAGGCCTTAACTCGTTTCCGGAGATTTTTATGCTCGAAGAATTCGGAGGACAACCAAATCAAAGAGATCAGTTGCCGATGAAAAAACCAATCACTGAGGAAGATGCTTGAAGAGTTTTCTGAAAAAGATGAAGCTCAAGATTATTCTGTTATAGATCAGTTTGAGGAAAACGCCTGCCAAATCTCTTTATTGTCATACTCGTACATTCTACAGAACATCGTGAAGGTTGACAGATTTGAATGAGGCACATCTATCAAAAATATTACAGTAGGTCCCTTGGTGAAAGATGGTCCCAATCGAAAATTTTGAGGTAAATAAAATACTTTCACTGTGATGAATTGCCCTGGAAGTATCGGGACATCATAGGGCTCTACATTTACCGTGAAATGTGAAGGACACTCTGGTGAAAAAGAGAGCATGGTCGATGGAGGATGGTGTAGACATATGCCCCCTCTTTTCCACTCTACAAAGCTTGAACATCAAAACTGATAGGATTCCTTTACTAACATGTTGTGTACGGCATTTGATGGTGCAAAACGGGATCTCTGGTGAAATATACTTAATTGTTACAATTGGAACAGCGGAGTTTGGAATCACTTTCCAATTTATAGACAGGACACGTCTTAACAATCTGCTTGGTGGGTAGTCCGTGGATCCACATGGCTAGGCTGTGCATCTACTCACACCAAGTGGGCAAGTTTTTACATTACAAACAAGAAACATGTCATGTGAGATGATCTCCCGATAACCCGAATCCTCAATACCATGCATTGAGGCATAAGAGGTTGTGGAATCCCTCCACATCAGCTCTGGAGTAATAACGGTTACTCATTTCTTAGAAGGAAATCTATCCCCACCTCGTTGTCACTCTACTTCAGTCATGGGGGTGGCTCAAATGGTACAAATGGGCTATGAACCCGGGAATGGGTTAGGTTTTGTCTTTGCAAGGAATTTGGTGAATCCTATCAGTCCATGGTAATCAAGTACATCTGTTTGGTTTTTCAATCAACCATATTTGATGAAAACTGGGCAAAATAGCGTAAAAGAAAATGCTTGTAATCTGTCGAAACCAATCCCCCATATTGCTCAATCTTTCATTAAAACTCAAGGTGAACCGTGTTCAACTTACCAACCAAAATATGTGGATGAAATGTTTCAAGGTATCATGATGTTTTATGATGTAAATATGACTCATAGGGGTGAGGTCCCTCGTCATATGATGTGCAGTTTATCGGCCCGACTGTCAAACTCACTAACTGGAAGCCACGCCTCGCCTACAAAAGGAGTCTGGTAGTTTTATTTTGCTGTTTTTATTTTATTTTTTCTTTGGATTATTCTCAGGTTGTAATTCAACATTCTTGTTTTTCGCTTTAGGTTTACCCTTCTATCCTTTCCGCATTCAATGCAATAAAGTTCAGTCATCTTCTTGTGTTGCCTCTCTTTCTAATATTTGGCCATCTTATTTTCATTTCAGTTACGTTAACTTTAATAATATCACATGCCTGCGGATTTAACAATTAGATCCTAAAAGTTTGTCTGATCTCATAACAATTGAATCCTTAAGTCTAAGGAATATTGAAGATGAGCGATGAAGAAAATAAAAAGGGGTTTTGGATCAATTTTGAAAATAATCCTAAGCCTAATTTAGGTGAAATAGATGTGTTTAATTTGGGAACTCTCGAAGAAGTGAAGAATAAAGATAAGCATTCCATGCGATCGAACTATTCGAGACGGACATAATTCAAGTTTAATTGAATACAAGATTCTTCGCGTTGGTCATACGATGACATGCCTGGTTTCAGTTCTGATTTTGTAGTTCACAAACTTCCCATTACATCCTGATTTCACCTGTCCAGCAAAAGCAGAGAAATTTAAGGCGGATATGAAGCGATAACAATCAAGAGGAAATCATGAAACAACTGAATGCCAAAGTGATCAGGGTCGTCCATCACTCTTGTTTGCGCTAATGTCGTGCCAGTTACCAAAAGGATGGAAAGATCAGAATTGTGTGATTATCGAGATTTAAACAAACAAGTTCCACAAGACAATTTTCGCGCTACCCACAATTCTACTTGGTTTGACAATTGTGCTAAACACGAGGGGGATTCATCTTTTCCCGTGACTGCTACGCCGGATTATCACCAAATCTCATGGATGAAAAAAGATGCGAAAAAATGCTTTCACCTACCCCTTGGGGTACATATTGTTATAGGGCATGCCCATTTGGGTCTAAAAAATGCGGTTCAACCTATATGAAGAAGCCATGACTACATAGTCCTGCATGATGCAAAAGAATTGAGGTATTGTCGATGATGTCATCATTAAGTCTAGACCAAATTGACCATGTGCGTGATCTAAGAAAATTTTTCGAAAGGTTGAGAAAGTAATCTCACTTAATCCGGCAAATGTGGCTTTAGATTCCATCTGGCCAGCTTTTGGGGTTTTATAAGTTAACAGCCGATAAGCATTGAATTAGACCCCTCCAAGATAAAGTCCTTTCGAGAATTGCCACCTCCAAAACCAGAACTGAAGTCATGAGTTTTCTGGGAATAATTAACTATATCAGCCGATTCATCGCTCAACTCACTACTACTTCGAGCCCGATATTCACGTTTATTAAAAGGATGCTGCTATTAATGGACAGACCCACATGACGTCACGGGGAAGAAGGTACAAGCGATCTATTACTTGAGGAAACGGTCCATCCTATGAGGCAAAGTACACTCTATTAGAAACATGTTTGTGGCTTGAACTTGGGCGCCAAAACTTGAAGCACTATTTTTTTGTCCCCCCCCCCCCCCCCAAAAAAGAAAAAAAACCCCCCCCCCCCCCCACCCCCCCAACCCCCCACCCCCCCCCCCCCCCCCCCCCCCCCCCCCCCCCCCCCCCCCCCCCCCCACCACTTACCTCATATCCCTAATTTCTCATTAATTATTTTTTTCAAAAAATCCTGCCGACGGTAGTTTGCACAAATGGTCAGATTTTTCTTACCTAATTGTATTTTTTAATGTTACTCCACCGCCTGAAAACACAGCGTTGGCCGATCATCTGCCAGATAATCCATTGTATGCTTAATACGAACCCTTAAATACTAATTCCCTGATGAAAATCCCTGTATGAGGAAGCAATTCCTGATAATGACCGGCGTATGAAGTATATTTTATGGGGCTGTCCACAAAAACTAGTGGAATTGTGGGTCCAAGTTCTTATATCACAAGTGGTGTCATTACCTGACACAGCACGCGTCGATTCTTTCCTACCAACAACACAACAGAATACGAAGCTTGCATCATGGGTTTGACATTGCAATACTCTGGATTTACATGAGCTCTTAGTCTTTAGGGGATTCTGGACTTGCCATTCGACTAGCTCGATGCGAATTGAAACTCGAGACCTTAAGCTCTACCGTACAAACAATGTTTAGAAGATCTCATCACAAAATTAGTCATCGATTCTTCCATACCCAGGTAATTGCCTCAGAACCCGTTTTGGAAATCCAGTAAGGGATCCAACATGGTTTATTGCAATATAATTGCTTAGGTCAGATGTGACCGTGGTATCATGGGAACATCAAAATTTTAATAAAAGCCTAGAGAATATCCACTGTCATGCTGATAGAGGAATCAAAAGAACTATTATGCTACTTCCAATGGTTCCTCTAGTGGAGATATCTTATACAAAAGGACTCCGATTTGAATTTATTACTATGTGTGGAATAATCAAGAGGCGGAAACATTAATGAAATGAGGTACCCCCGGGGTATGTGGCCCACACATGATTGTTACGTCCCTAGCAAAAAAAGATTATTCGGGCAGTGTCTATTGGTTGACCATGGAGCGAGATGCTTCCAATTTTGTTCGCAAGTGCCATCAGTGCCAAATTCATAGCGCTGATTCACTCAACCCCCTTTAGAGTTTCATCCTATGTCTGCTCCATGGCCTTTTGTTCATGGGGCATAGACGTGTGGGCCAATAGTGAGCCAAAGCATCCTAACGGTCACGGTTTGATTTTGAGTTGCCATCGATTACTTTACCAATGGGTAGACGCTGTCCACATTCAAATCAGTTACCAAGAAATCGGTGGGGCTTCGTTCATTCCAACCTCATATGTCTTTTTGGCATACCAAAAATAATTATTACATACAATGCAATGAATCTCAAACAGCCACTTGAATTAAGGAATGTTGTGAGCAATTTAAAATTGTTCATCGTCAATTCACCCCCTGAGCGTCCCAAACAAAATGGTGCTGTTGACGCTGCTAATACTACATCAAGAAGATTTCTTAGGAAAAATGGTGCAGGATCTAGACAATGGCATGAGAAATTACCCTTCGCTCTAATGGGATATCGCACGACTGTTCGTACGTCAGTCGGTGCAACTCCTTATTATTGGGTTATGGAACTGAGGGCTGTCATACCCGCAGAAGTTGAATCCCTTCTCTTCTGAACCATTGTTGAAGCAGAATAGGAAAAAGATACCGAACTGGGTTTAAATCCCGGTTAGAACAATTAGCGCTATAAAAAAAGATTGACATCATTTGGTTTGGTCAATTATATCAGGCAGGATGGCTCGGTCATCATAATAAGAAAAGTACGCCCAGGAATTTTGAAGTGGTTCAGCTGTTTGAACGTATCCTTCCCCACCAAGACGAGGCCAAGGGAAAGATTTGCTCCAATTGGCAGGCCCTTAGGTTATTAAGCAAGTGTTATATCCAAAGAATCTCTGCAATTGGGCGGATATGGCGGGAAAGGCATTGACACAATTTTAAATGCCGATTCCGATCACGAGAACTACATTTTAGCACTCCTCATTTATGATAGAAATAAAAATGTATCTCTTTTATCTCAAAACACCACTGGTCGGTGGCCTTAAAAAAACGAAAAAACAATGAAAAAAAAAACTAAAAAAATTAAAGGGAAAAAAACGAAATTGAAAAAAAACACGAAAACTTCATTGAACTAGTTTGACCTATGCCTAAAAGGATCGTAGGCAGCCCCTTCATTGGGTTCATTCTAATCACTCAATCAAAGTAATCAATTTCTTTCAGTTCTCTAAAGGTAGAGACATTATGTTGAACGAACTATGGAGAAAATGAAGACGAGAGTGTTTGTGAGTGAAAACCCTTACGGGCACTATAAGATGATGGTTTGGTGAAAAATCATGAAAGGTGTTTACTGATCGAATGATGACTTTTGTCTGGACATGACGCAATCACTGTAAAGGTTCAAGCTATACTGAAGGTGCAACATTGTTTTTCCTGAGATTCAGACAACCTCGAAAAGATCAAACGTTTGGTCCATTGCATTTCATTTTTTCAAAGTTGTCACGTACTTTCACAAAGATTCTTTTCACTCATTTAAACATTTTCTTATTTATAATCTACGTCTCAAGACACCAATTTTTCCTTCATAACCTTTTTCATTCGTGTCCATATCTTCTTGTGTTTCTTTGAATATTTATTTTTTCTTTCTTCAGCATCAACTCGTGTCAAGTGAGAAAATAAAATTAATCGGCAAAATTGACTACGGTATTTCCATTGATGTTGGGAACATGCACATAGTTTGGCTAGGGTTGTAACCTATCAAGAAATTAATTATCATACATCGATACGATGAAATATATAAAAGCAAAAGGTCAGTTGGGAACGAATGAACCACACAACCTGCACAAATGGTGATGAGTTAGATGTTCATGAAAAGTGTTTCAAGGACAGAATCACGACTGTTTTTTACAACATCTACAGATATTAGCACAATCATCAATGGGGATGACTCTTCCAAACGGGGCGGATCAGAAGTCAAGCTTTACAAGATATTCAAAGTCACGAACCCACCACTATGTGGAAATTAACAATCCATTTCTTTGACTTAAAACAGGTTAATAAGGCAGAATCATGTAAATAGTTTTGCGAGAACCAACGCCGCGATTGTAGTTCTTGAATCTTTACTTTTCATATAATATGCGTGAATAAATAATAATAACAATAAAAATGATTTTTTTTATTATTCCCCCCGAATCTGGGGCATTTTATTTTATTTTTAGTTTGTTTACAATGTACAAATAAAAATAAAAAAAATAACATACCCTGGTTTCATATGGGAACAATAAAACCCCTATCCTATTTTTCATGCCTTCACAGGGGCCAATAACACCTTGTTGGCTATAGGGCACAATACCCCTATTATCATTTTCTTCACAGGGCACAAACCCTGGTTGCCATATAGGGCACAATAACCCCTATTATCATTTTCTTCCCAGGTCACAATAACCCCTGGTTTTGCAATATAGGGCACAATAACCCTATCATCATTTTGTATTTCTTCACAAGGCACAAATAACCTTGGATGCATCTAGGGCACATCACCCCTATCCTATTTTTCAATGTGTTCACAGGGCACAATACCCCTGGATTCAATATAGGGCACAATACCCCCTATCCTATTTTTCATTTCCTTTCACAGGTCACAATACCCCGTAGTTTGCATATAGGGAACAATAACCCCTATTTTACTTTTGATGTCTTCACAGGGCCACAATAACCGCTGGTTGCATATAGGGCACAATAACCCCTATTTTACTTTTCATGTCTTCACAGGGCACAATAACCCTGGTTTGATATAGGGCATGATACCCCTATTTTACTTTTCAACGTCTTCACAGGGCACAATACCCCTGGTTTGCCTATGGGCACAATAACCCCTATCATCATTTTTTATGTCTTCACAGGCACCTAACCCCTGGGTTGCATATAGGGCACACACTTCGCTATTTTCTTTTCATGTCTTCAGAGGGCACAAAACCCTTGAGTGCATATAGGGCACAATAACCCTATCATTTTTCTTACAACACAGGGCCCATAATCCCTGTTTGCACATAGGGCACAATAACCCTATTTTTCTTTTTTTCATGTTTTCAAGGGTACAATAACCTCAAGATTGCATATAGGGGCACAATACCCCTCATTTTTATTTTTCATGTCTTCACAGGGCACAATACCCTGATTGCATTTGGGGTACAAAACTCCCCTTTTGTATTATTTTTTTTACATTCTGTAATAGGCTATGAAAACATTATTTTTATTATTTAGTATATACTTTTATAAGCGTTCATCATAACTCACAAAATTTCCTAGTTCAACTAGGTATAAAATTATTTGTTTTGTGTGTCAGGTTTCTAATAGTAACACAAATTATGGCAGTTCAAAAAAAAATAAATTCATCCTTCAAGAAATATTTTCAAGAATATCATGCGAAAAAAACAGGGGGGGGGGAAAAAAATGGGGAAAAAAAAAGACGTCAATAGCTGAAGTCCAGAGTCATGAAGTTTCAAGTCTTAAACTCAGAAGTCCCCAAGTAAAGTCGATAGATGAACCTACCCAAGAGGTGAAGCGATATCTGAGAATAAAAAATGAAGACTTAGCACGATCGGAATAGTAGGATTTCATATCTTTCCTTTCTGCCTTTTTATTTTTTTAATGTATGCTGGAGCCTACGAATCGGAATCTCGACAAAACCTCACTCGACTACCTAACTCATGGAACTACGCCTGACCTCCTTATCATCTCAACATATGATAGGTAGTTTTTAAAATTTAGGACACAATCAAACCTCTTCTCACTATAAATTTTTCACATTAAATAATTTCAGTAAAAAATTAGTCACATTGTTCACGTCTTTTGGCAGAAAACTCTTCATGTTTTCAGCAACGAGGCATACTGTGAACCCTACTCTTTTTACCAAATATAAAAGAGTCAAACATCAATTTTTTTGTTTAAAAAGGTTATATTTAAAATAAAATAATAAATAAATAAATAAATTTGGGTGTAAATTACTTTAATATAAAATTAATAATTATGGTATTGTTTTAAATCTTCAACTTTTAATTAGTTAAAAATAATGGTACAGCAGAAAAAGTGGAGTCACTAAATATTTTTTACCTTCCCCTTTATCCTAATTCTCCCAACTATCTAACTTATTTACTAAAAAATCTCATCCTATTTATTTTTTTATTTTTTTTTTAATTTTTTCTTATTCTTCTTCATCTCTTTTGGACGTTTGTTGCATTTTTTTTATATATATATATTTTTTATTTTCTATTATTATTATTATTTATTTATATCCATCTTTATCTCAACCCCAATTCCTCAACAATATTCCAATAAAATCCTAATCCAATCTATTAGGTTCCTTTTGAATTAGCTCAACTCTCATCCAAAAAAGATTATAAAAAACGTTCGGTTGACTAGAAAAATCACAGACATATACGAAAAATACAGATACGAGAAATAACAGAGGGTAAAAAAAACGAGTTTGTTTCTTTTGAGAATTAGTTTTAAGTTAGAGAGTTTGAATCGTGATCTGAATTCGTGGATAACAGCTCCTTTGTCGTATCAATTTTCGCAGCGCGGGTCACTATAAATCTTTCGCATGATCTAATAATATTCTTTCTATGAAAAAGTTGATTTCAATGCATGAAATTACTTCAAATCCATGGTATTATATTGATTTATGCTACGTTGTTATTATTATTATGTTTTTTAGATCGATTTTGCAATATTATGTCCGCATATGTTTTTTGAATTGTTGTATTTAACCATATTACTATATCCTTCCTCTCTTTTCACTTAGAAGATTTTTTTTTTATTGGATTTATTATAACTTGTTAGATTAGAATTATATAAATATTAATAATTTTTTTTTATCTAAGTAGAATTGTAATTTCATCTAGAGATTCATGAAATTATTGATATTTACGATTAATAATTAATAATAACTTTGTTTTTTAGAGAATTTGTATCCGAAAACAAAAGAATAAAATAAATAAATGGATAAAAAATACAATAAATCCTCAAACATAAAAAAAAAAACAACTAAAAAAAGAAAGAAAAATATCAGATTTTTTAAAAGGGAAACAGAAATAAAAAAAAAAAGACAGAAAGAAAGAAACGTGAAAAAGAAACATAAAAATTAAAAAAAAAAACATTAATAGACGCAGAATGATAAAAAATATATATATATTTAAACAAGAAATTAAAAAACAATGATGAATGAAAAAAAAGAACTTTGACAAATAGTACAAAAATTATAAAAAAAAAAAAAGGAGAAGAAACAAATCTTAAAAATAATAATAAAAATAATGATAAAATAAAATTAAAAAAATAAGAGAAACCATTTTACAAAAACAAAAAAATATAAACTTTCAAATCAAAACAACACGTGTATGAAAAAAAAAAACAGAAAAAAAAACGTAAAAAAAAAAGAGAGTCAGAATGTCAAAATTGTTCGTGCATTAAAAAAAAAAGAAGTTAAAACCTTTCTTAAAAAATAAACAATAGTCCTAATCTATTTAGAATTTTTGTGATTTTAAACTAATTCACATCCATAAAATTTCCGCTTTCTATGTTAAATTAAAAAATAAATAAATAAAAATCCCAATTAACTCGAACGCTAAATTTTTTTCTAACTATAAAGAACTAATGTGAATTCATCCCTATAATAACATAAAGAATATATGTAAAAATGTAACGCAAAAATAATCAATAATCATAAATAATAAATATATAAATATATGAATGGATTTCCAATTTTTGAATTAATAGACACACACACAAAAAATAATAAAATAATATTTCAATATCTTTAAAATAAATAAGAGATTTTTAAAAGGTTTAAAATACATGAGAGAATAAAGTAAAAAAAAAGAAATATTTTTATTATTAAGTTAAATAATATAATGTTCAAAAATTAAGTAAGTCTACTAAATTCAATAAAGCGACCGTGGCGAGAACCACTGGACTCGAGGGTGCCTAACACCTTCCCCTCGTCAACGATTCCTTATCCTAATTGCTAGTTCGCAGACCAATAAAATAGAGTCAAATTTCCTTTGATTAGGGATTCAAATACAGGTGCCTTGGAACCCCAAAAACTCATTCCAAGTTGGCGACCCTATGTATAATAATTATCCCTTTCAATTCACTTTAATTGAAAAACTCTTTTTTCTTTCGAAACAAATAAAAAATCATCAAAAATATTGAGAGAGAGAAAAAAGGGGCGTGACATTATCAAACATCGGTAACCATTTCTTCAAATCATGCATAAATAATATTGATCTAGTCAGCCGGGAGTGTATTTGATTGGAATTATGATCTATCATATTCAAAAAATATGTGATTTTCCTTTGACAAAGAATATTCCAGCCACCATATACAAAAATATATTGAAGGGAGGATACAATCAAAGAGCTCGGACAAAACATATTTAACCAAAAGTCCTTTTCTCACATGATCTTCAACAAAATGGTGAGATAGACATTCAATGTCCCATTCAAGTGATAATCTTGTAAACTTAAAGATTGCCAATATTAATATTTGAGAAATTGTGATACAAGATTGGAATGCATTATTTTTGAGATATCAAGTAAAGTTTTTATCAGGGGGAGAAAATTGTGCATTGTACTCTTCTCCTTAACCATGGTTTTATTTCAATTAATTTTTTCTAGTAAGGTTTTTAATGAGGCAACATTTAAAGCACACTAAAAGATTTGTGCACTCTTTTCCTTCACTGAGTATTCCCCCACGGGTTTTTTTGCTCCTAGTAAGGTTTTAATGAGGCACATTATCTATGGACATCCAAGGGGGAGTGTTATAAAATATTATAATGTAAATGTCCACTACACCAAGAAGTTACTCACTCAATATCTTCATTACTTTTTTCCATTATGAAGATAACCATAACCTCCAACTTTATAAACATTATTCTTGTAACCTTTTTCTTTTATAACCTCCTCTATTATATTCATGTTAATACCATATTTATGACTAACCTTTTGTATGCATCTATATTACAATAGATAAAGAGGCATAATAATTCATACTGTATAAACTTGAAGGTTAGGTGAATATTTGAATAAGAAAAACTCTCATCTCTTGTATACCTATTCTATTGTTATCATCTTTTATATTTCTTGTCTTGTTTTACTTTAATTTTACAACAAATTTATATTTTATTCAAATTTTAAAAATATTTAGAAATATTAATTGAAAATTTTCTTATAATATACATAATCTTATTATTTTTCTCAAGTAATTACTCCATTTGTTTAAAAATAATAACATACTTTTCTTTTTAGTTTGTTTATAAAAGAATGACTTTTTTTTAACAATCAGGGTGATTCAATAATATCGGAGGCCTAAAACCAAATTTTAAAGAGAGGCCTTAATTGTTATTTATTTGTTTTTTCAAAAAAGTTATTGTCACATTTATTTTTGGGGATGCAACTATTTAAATTGTTTAAGAGTTCTTGATTATTAGGAACTATGCCACATTTTTTTAATTATTTTTTTCTGATTTCTTATTGCATGTTATTATCATCTAACTCAACTCTATTAGTGACTTTTTCATTTGAAGAACTTTCCTCCAACCCTATGTTTTTCGAATCAAGATTTATTATTTGATTAAAATCTATCAAGTGCTTTTTTTGGGATTTATTTAATTTTTCGAGTTTTTTCTTCTCTTTTTTTAGATCGAAATCATATTTCCTAAATTACGTATTTGAATTAAATAAATTTTAATAATAACTAGAACACAATTATTTATAAAATAAGAATATCAACAATTACAAATTTTTAAGAAAAATTATAAATAAAATTGGAATAATAAAACTTGATTCAAGGATTTGATAGTTGATATAAAGATATTAAAATAGTATTATATTCTTTCAACCTACTGATTGTTGCACTTCTTCAAATTTTGAAGAAGATACCAAAAATGATTTTGTTCTTTGTAACTTTTAAGCAACAATAATTCAAAAAATAATTTAGGAGAGAGTTCAATAAAATAATAAATAAAGAAAATGAATAAATGGTAAATGATCAAATTGTTACGAAATAAATAATGTACACTTTTTCCAAAATTTATTGCATTCCCTCAGAAAAGTAGAAATTAAACACTTTTTAAATAATTACTTCTTACCTGTTTTGTTTTAATAAAATAAAAATGTACATATACAAAAAAAAAATGTATTAAGCACTATTATTTTCTAAATATGGCTCAAAGCAATGACTTTAGTAGCCTGGGGTTATGACGATCCTTCTAACAATATTTTAATTTCAGATTTTCATAAGGGTATGTTCAAGATCACAAAATTATATGATAATTATGTATATTTGACATAATTTAAATTAGGATCAAAAGATTGAAATTTATTCTTTATTTTCTTTAGAGAAAATTAATAACGACCCCATCAAATTGTTGGGTATTATTTGCCCTACTTACCATAAATAGATTATCATTTTATGAAAAAAGTTTTGGATTTACTAGTCCTTTTTCTTGTAGGAAAAAAGGTTTAGGCTCTACAAAATAGAGCTATAAATAGAGGAATGTTCCTTCTAATTTAATCAACATTCACAATGTAGTCTTAAGGACTTTGAGAGTTTTGGTTAGGGGGAGAATTTGTGGGTCACAAACTTGATACGTTATCACTTGTGTGAACCTACCATGTATTCCTTGTGAATTGGTTGATGTTGTTTCTCTCAATATTTTTTACTCTCATATTTATAGTGGATTGCTCATCTCCTTTGTGGACGTTGGTCGATTGACCGAACCACGTTAAATCTTTGTGTCTTTTAGTATATTTCTCGTTTGTCACTCGTGGTCTTTCGAGGTTTGCTTTGCTAGCTTCCGCGTTACACCTACTTATTTTCGATCCTAACCAGAAACCTAGTCTCAACCATAAACGATGCCGACCAGGGATCCGCGGATGTTGCTTTTAGGACTCCACCGACACCTTATGAGAAATCAAAGTTTTTTATTAGGGGGAGAATTTGTGGTTCACAAGCTTGATACGTTATCACTTGTGTGAACCTCCCATGTATTCAGAGTGATTAATTGAGGTTGTTTCTCTCTGTATTTTGTACTCTCATATTTATAGTGGATTGCTCATCTCCTTTGTCGATGTAGGACGATTGACCGAACCACGCTAAATCTCTATGTCTTTTTGTGTTTCTTGTTTGTCTTCTTACTCGTGATCTTTCAAGGTTTTCTTTGCTAGCTTCGCGTTTACACCTGCTTATTTTTGGTCTAACAAGTGGTATCAGAGTCAATTCAATAATGGATTCAGGTTTAATGGTTTGATAATCGATGATTGAACCAGGTTAGAAAGAGGTGTTCATCTTGACGAGTGTAGTTCTAGCCGCAACCTTTTCGACAGTAATGGATATTTTTGTTGGAGAAATTATTTCCGAGAGGTTCTCTATGTTGAGACTTAGATTTGATGGAGAAAATTATGTAGAAGAGATGCAATCTGTTGAAGATTATGTGAAGAAGGTGAACAAATTTATTTTGTCAGAAATTCAGGTGAAGAAGGAGATTTGTTGGGTATTATTTGCCCTGATTTCTTACCATAAATGGATTTTCCTTTTAGGAAAAAAGATTTGAATTGACTAATCCTTTTTCTTGTAGGAAAAAGTTTCTTTTGATATTTATATATATTTGACATGATTTAAATGTTACAAGACTCAAAGTTATTCTTTATTTTCTTTAGAGAAAATACATAACTACCCCATCAAATTTAGACCCTTTATTTGAAAAAGACACCTTAAGTTAACAGAGGTCTTATTATCCCACAATCATTTAAATCGACAATAAAAATACGTCATTTTAACCCATTTTCACGACTATTGTAATTTAACATTAGAAAAGCGCGTGAAAGAGTAAAATTGCAGGCCTAAACCAATGGAAAACTGACGCATGACATTGTTAAACCAAAGTGAAAAGAGACTCGCATTTCTTCTTCCCAAGACCACCATTAATAGCTGTTGAAAGTTTTCTCAACAGCAAAAGTTGATTCTTTAGCATGCGAAGCGAATTTTTTTTATTATATACTCTATCATCAAGTTCTAGCAATCCATCTTAAGGCCTTTTATTAGAAAAAATCTACTTAACGATTGCATATAACATGATCAATTTAGCACCTAATTTACCTTTCAACAAAGAAATTTGAACCATTTCCATTCATATAGTTTTCCCAAATCAAAAGTATCAAAGAATCTACTCGAACAAATTAAAAAAAAAAGTGAAATTCACTATAGATTTCAAAGTTAGTCTTGATTTCGGAATACCCACAAAGTTAAAAAGGGTCAAACTAATTTACGAAGAAAAAATTTGAAATTAAGCACCAAAACACTGAGAAATAACACAAAAAACTTACATAAATACATATCTTCAATGAAATTTAGAATTCTTTTTTGAAATAAAGTAAATTGAATGAATTGGAAAAGATGGAAATGAATTTTCTGAAAAGGTTTAAGGGTTATGAGTGAGTCAGGGTTTTATATAATCCACTATTAAACAAGTAAGAAAAATAAAAAGAATATTATTTTATTTGGGGGTTAAACATACGCACTGGTCATGATATTGTAAATATTGTAAAAGTGGTGTATTTAAAATTGTTCGATATAGTTGAATGGGATAATTGGACTCCCGTAAACTTTAAGTGTCTACTTCAAAAAAAGGGTACAAGTTTGATGGGTAATAATGTATTTTCTCTTTTCTTTAACTCAAACTAGTCAATCCTTTTTTAAACGAAAAAGAGTATTATTTTAATATTTAGTGTTTTAAAATTGACCTATTTTCTTTTAAAAAACTTTTCTTATAAAATTATAGGGAAAATGTACAAGTACTCCCTAGACTATGACCGAAATTTCGGAGATACACCTTAACTAAACTAAGATTCTATTACCCCCCTAGACTTTTTTTTTGTAATTTTGTGCACCTTTTGTCTTACGTGACACACTCTGTGGCTCTATGCAATTGAGGCGCTGAGAGATATTTGGATGCCATACTAGCAAAAAAGGTGCAAAAAATTATAAAAAAATAAAAATTAAGGGAGATAATATGACCTTACTTTAGTTAAGTTGTGTCTCTGGTGAGGTACTTGTGCAATTTTCCAAAATTATATTAAAAATGCTAATATTTAATATTTCAAAATTGTACAATTTTATTAATTTATAGCAATTCTTTCTTTCTTTATTAAATAGAAATAAAATAGTCAGTCATTTTCTTTCCCCTAAAAATTTTGAGCGCTTCCGTAATACTTTGAAGCGTAGGTTCTAGTAATGACTCAATCAATGGGTGCTTGTTTCCATGTGTTTTTAAAATGGAAGACAAAAGATATTAAATAAAAAGTTATGTCAAAATTATAAAAAGTTATCTTAATTTTTTAGGCGTTTTATAGCCCAAAAAATATTAAATATATTTGTAAATATATCATTTCAACTCATTGTTGTTCTCAAATGAAATCTTATCTCGGTTGACTAATAAACGAAATACTAACTCAAGCATACACAAATATAAATTTGAAAGAGATGTTTAACAATAGTTCACTGAATCTCAAAATTCTCTGAATATATTGAGTATAAAACATATAAGTTTTAAATAAAACATTTGAAAGTGAATGACTCTCCATAAGTGTCTATCTATGAAGTCTCTACTGTATAAAGATGGGTGTCAACACAATACCCATAACACCTCAAAAAAATTACTATGAACAACTCATAGAAGATGGGTCCTCCGGAAGCAAAGGAGACCTCACTCAAAGCTGACGAGCAGATGTAGTGATCTCAACAAAACTTCTATTGAGGATCTTAAGTACTTGAATGTCACGACCCAAAACGAGCCGCGAGTGGAACCCACATTTACTCTCCTATGTGAGCCGACCAACAATCTAATCCCAACATTTCACACCATAATAAAAAAGAAATTAATGGCGGAAGACTTAAACTCATTACAAAAATCAATTAAATAACTTCTAAAATTTATCAATTACTATCCACAAACCTGGAAGTCATCATCCAAGAACATCTTCCTCAAATATTACTAATCTAAGGTATCTAAGAAACTAAAATAAGTAAAGAGATGGTTCAATGTCCGAACTTCAAGACTCAAGAACCGCGAAGGAAAGAAATCCAGTCCGAGCTAGGAACAATAGCTAACACCCTGAAATCTGATTATGCTGAAGTCTGGCTAGAGTTCGATAGAGTCGAAGTCGAGTGGCCCTTTTGCTGCACTCCACAAATACAAGAAAAAGCAATACAATTAGGGGTCAGTACAAACACAATTACTGTGTAGGTATCATCGCCAACTCAATAGAAAGCACTATATACAGATAATAACATAAGATCGACTACCATACTCAACCATAAAACAACAAGTAACCATAACTATTGCCACCACCCAAGCACAACTGTGAGGACTCATGCCTCCCCCCATACTCCTTTGGGAAATAGTTCTTAAATCCTGAGTATATCACTGATTCAAGGTTCATTTCTTTTTACTGTTTACTATCCTTGTGTCGAACGTGACACCCGATCCTCTACTACTATCCTGGTGTCGGAACGTGACACCCGATCCATTACTACTACTAATCCTGGTGTCGGAACGTGACAGCCCGAATCCATTACTACTATCCTGGTGGTCGAACGTGACCACCCGATCCACTACTCTATCCTGGTGTCGGAACGTGACACCCGATCCAACTTAAACCTCATTCTTTTAGTTCATCAGCCTTCTTTTATACCAGGCGTCCATCATTAACAAATTAGGGTTTAGTTTTTACGCTTCATAACCTCACTTTCCCACCCATTACAATTTCATAATCACAACATGCAAGCATACATTAATCATTTAAAAGAGTTTACAATACTCCAATACATCTATCATTGCTATTAGAGTTTACTTATGAAATAACATAAACCAAACCTCCTCCACCGAAGAATCGGATCGCAGCAGCTACTCGTCAAGTCTTTGCTTTCCTCTTCGTCTTCTCATCTCTCTCGCTCGTTCTCTCTCTCTTCGTTTCTCCCTGTTCTTTCTATTTTTTTCTTATTCACACCCTTTTTCCTTTTACCCTAACATCATATAATTAAGTTAAAGATATAAAATTAACCACTTTTTTAAATTTCAAGGTTTCCCTCCTTTAACCCCCACGTAATTGAATATTAACATTATCCACTAACTTTACTATTAAACATGAATAGTCCCAAAACGCCCCTTACAAACGTTAACAAATCCGAACGACCCTGCCAGGGTTTACGCAGCCTGTGACGGTCCCGTCACACTGTGATGGTCCCGGCCTGCTGACTCCTTCATAAGCGTTCAGAAACTCAATTCGGTGGAAAGATTGTGACGGTCCATCGTGCCAACGACTGTCCCGTCCTGCATTCTGTCCTGACGTCAGAGAGTCGATCTCAGTACGCAATTTTCAGATCTAAGTGTTTTTTTGGAATGAGACACACCCTCGCCGGTCCTTCGCGCCCACGACGGTCCGTCGTGGGATCGGTCCGACCCATACAATTATTACCTAGAATACACTCTAACTGCTCAAAATGACTAAAAAGTCGTTACAATAGATTACCAATTTACCCCATCGTCACCTCGAACGATCACCGGAGAAACAGGGCGAAATAAGTAGCTGATCTGTAACAGGTGCCGGGTATTTTTTCTTGCATATCAGCCTCCTTCTTCCCCAGTTGGACCTCTTCACCTGGTCGATTATTCCATTGACTTTGATTTATGCAATCTCCTTGATCTCAACTTGCGAGTTCTCTTATCCAGAAATGGCACATGGCTCCTCCTCATAAGACAAATTCTCATCAGAAGAAACTGAATCCCACGCATAATGGTATTCCAGCCCCATGGTACTCTTTTCAGCATAGACACATGACTACCGGGTGCCCCCGACAGTCTTGGGGCAAGGCTATTCATACGCTACCTCCCCCACGCGCTTCAAACTTCAAATGGACCAATATACGCTCGGACTAATCTTACCTCGCTTACCAAACCCATCACCAACCCCTTTCATGGGTTGGACCTTCAGTAAGACTTGTTCAACCCTCCATAAACTCCAGTCTCGACCTTTCAATCTTGCATATTCTTTCTGCCTACTTTTGAGCTGCTAAAAAGCTTTTCTTGAAGCATTTCACTGTATCTAGACATTCCCTCAGAAGGTCAGTACCCCAAATCCTAACCCAAATTGCATCAAAACCACCCAATGGAGACCTACATCTTCTCCCATACAGCTGGCCTCAAAGCTGTGGCCATATCAATACTTGATTGATAGCTATTGGTTGTCGAGAACTCTGCTAAGGGTAAGAAGTGATCCCAATTAACCACCACCAAATACCAAGTCTATTCACATATGCACGAACCTATCCTCCAAAACTGAATCATTTCGCTCAGCCGGACCATCGGTCTGAGGGTGAAATGCGGTACTAAGAAAGATCCACCTAGTACCTAAGTCGGCATGCAATGTTTTCCAAAACTTAGAAGTTAAACTGCGTCACCTCGATCTGCTATAATGGAAAGTGGACTCCATGCAATCGAACAATTTCTGAGATGTAAGTTGGGATACTTCTCTGCATTTATAAGTCACCTTGACCGGAATGAAATGAGCAGACTTAGTTTAATCGTCAACAATTACCCAAATGGAGTCATACTTACCCATTGTCTTTGGAAGACCACCACGAAGTCCATTGCAATTCTCTCCCCTTCATTCAGGAATAGGCCATTCCTGAAGTGGGCCTCCAGGCCCTGGTGTTCATACTTTACTTCTGACAATTTGGGCATGAGCAACAAAATAAAAAATGTCACGTGTTCATTCACATCCTACTCCACCAAAATGTTTGCTTGATTCACGATACATCTTGGTTACACAGGATGTATAGAATACCTTGGAAAAAAAAAAAAAACTAGAGCCCTCTATAATAATAAGGTAACTCAAATCAATCGACAACGGTGTACAACATAACCCTTCTATTAATTCTCAAAACACCTTACTCATATCGTTTTTGCCTCTTTAGACTCTCCTCGCAACACCTATCTCGATCCGGATAGTTTCCATCGTAAACTACTTTCTTTCTTTAATCTTATCCCAGAAAGTAAGATCTTGCCTCCACACAGGCCAAATCCCCCTTCTCATTTACTTCTACCCTTCTATCCTCATAAAGTCATTCCCCAGTCTGAACCTCTTCTAGCCAATGGGCGTCTAGAAGCCTTCCAATGGGCTTAGACTTCTCATTCTCCCGGCCGTTATACTTAAAGCATCTGCTACAACCTTAAAGCTTTTTCGAATGATTACAAGATAGTGATATCATAGTCCTTCATTAGTTCATCCATCTCCTCTGCCTCAAATTCAAATTCTTCTGAGTCAGACTACTGTAACTACGATGATCCCATATAACTCACATTTAACCCCATTAGATAATGTCTCCATTGCTTTAAATGCAAACACTAACCTGCAGCCACCTCCAATCGTGGGTCGGATAATTACGTTCTGCACCTTTAATGCCTCGAGGCCTAACCAATTACATCTTCTCTTTCATTAAGCACTGCACCCAACCCAACATAGGATGCATCACACAATAAACAATGAAAGTCTTACCTCCATGGCAGGGGTAAAAATGGGTGGCAGTAGTCAACAAGGTCTTAATTTGCTAAAACCTTTCTTCAACATTCGTCCGACCATAGAAATGGAACACTCTCTTAGTCAATTTTGTTCAGTCGGGAAGCAACGGAAGAAATCCCTTGACAAATCGACGGTAGTACTAGCTAAACCAACGAGCTCCCTTACCCTCTGTAAACATTATTAGGGTCTTACCCAATTTCCACTGTTTAAATCTTGAAAGGATCCACCAGCACTCAAGCCTTAGACACCACATGGCCCTGAGAAGGACACTGACTCTAGCCAAAACTCACCTTAGAGAATTTTGACCATAAGCTTTTTCCCTCCCTCAACCTTTCATACCATTCTCAAGTTCTCCTCATGTTCTTTCCTGCTCTTTGAGTATACTAGTAATCATCAATAAACAATGACAAGGATCCAGATAGGCTTAAAAATTCCGTTCATAATCAACTCCTGAAAGCCAGCGGGGGCATTCGTAAAGCCAAAAGACATTACAAATTCATAATGCCCATACCTGGTTCGAAAGCAGTCCTTTGGTCACTCTTGCTGCCCTTATTTTCCAATTGATGATAACCAGAATCGCAAGTCGATTTTTGAGAAGGTAACAGAACCTTGTACCTGGTCGAACAAATCATCGATCGAGGAAGAGGATACTTGTTCTTACAGTTAACTTTTTTCGGTTTGCCTGTAGTCTATGCACTCCGAACACTCCCCTCCCATCCTTCTTCTTCACAAATAAACCCGGAGCACCCAAGGGGAAGCGCTCGGTCTAATGAATCATTTACCTAACAACTCTTGAGTTTAGCCCCTTTTACCTCCTTAACTCAGCTGGAGCCATCCTATAGGGGGTATGGAAAGGGGCGAGTACCCGGCTCCAGATCAATGCAAAAGTCAATATCTCTATCCGGTGGGCAATGCCAGGAAGGTTCCTGCAGGAAACACAAAACAAAAAAACATCCAAACTCACGACTATCGAAACCTGACTCAATTGCAGGTACTTGGGTGGAATCGTCCCTGAGGTGTGCCCAAGAAATCTAAACACCTTTACTAACTATCCTCTTAGCCGAAAAGGAAGATGATACGAACTGGGTGGAAGTTAAGTCAACCCTCCCCACGAACGGGTGTCCTTTCCCCAGCTTGGGGCCAATGTTCACAGTTTTTGGCAACCATCATAAGATTGCAAGTTTGGAAAAGCCAAGTCATACCTAGAATTACAATCGATCACCATTTCTAAGATCCCATCTACATGAAGTTGCGCCCAAAAAAGTCACCAGACAAGACCTATATACCGCTTTTCAACTAGCACAGACTCACCCCCGTAGTAAGAAACCCTAACCGGCATGTCCAAGCATTCACAATGAAAATTACGAACAGTAGCAATAGAAGATACCATGAAAAGTTGAGCCAATGATCAAATAATACAGAAGCCATGCAGTCACAAACCCAAAGATTACCTGTGATAACAACTCAGATGTCTCTACTTCTACTTCCGACCGCCATGAAGCTAACAATGGGCCCTATCACGTGTCCGCCCTTTGCCTCCTACACCATTGTGCTGCAGTCCCGCTCCGCCTGCTTTGACCCGCCACCCTGGTTGTTTTGTTGACCAACATTTACCTTGACCACCACGTCCTAAGGGTAGGATGAAAAAGAAGAGTGAAAGGGATAGAAAAGGAAAGGTGAGGAGAGAAGACAAAGGAGAGAAGGAGGAGTGAAGTAAGAAGAGGGGAGAGAGTGGAGCCTAGGGAAAGCGTGGGAGATAAAGTCAGAATCGGAAAGAGAATGAATGCGGGAAAAGCAACTGAGGGGAAGGGGGAGTATAAGGAGAGTAAAAAAGGGGAGAATGGCCAGTACAAAAAGGCAAGGCTGGTGCAGGGAGAGGGAAGGAAGGGGGGAAGCCGAATGGCGGCCTCTTCCATGACCACTCTACCCCTCGACGATTGGGTCTGTACTCTTGTTTTGGACAGTATGTCTTAATATGTCCCAATTTACCCCACCTCCATAACAACTCGCTGGGTTCAAAGCATAGTCTCTGTGAGAACGACGGAGTCCTTGGGGATTCCTCCAAACTCAGAGAAATGTTGACGGTCTGCGTGGGCCCCCAACTACAGCCTGTAGTGGAAATACTTAATAGGTGGGGCTGGATAACCTCCCTGAACTCTGCCCTCTGAAGTAAGAACCACTAACTCACCTCACTTAACAAGCTTCTTAGTGCTTATCGCCATGGTGAAGTCATCTGGCTTCACTCCCTTAACCTCTATCACAAGTCTCACCATCCTGAAGGATTTCGCTGCAGTAGATACCTGTAAGGCCTGAATCTGCAAACTGACCTCAAATCCCTTCACAAAACAGCGAATCCGCTCTTGTGGACTGAAGCAAAGCTGGTGGCATACCTATATAATGCACGAAACTTATACTCATACGCAGTGACCGACATCCTTCCTTGCTCTAGGCTCATGAACTCAGTCTCTCCTCCTATCCCTCAAAGTACGGGTATATACTTCTCCATAACCCGCTGGAGAATGATGCCAAGTCATAGGTGGTGCTTTGTGCTGGTTGACACTCAACATACGATTGCCACCACATTTTGGAGTTCCCCTGAACTTGATAGGTCCAAATTCCGACGCCAAAATCTACTATGGCCCATCTTTGTGTAGTCGTTCACTACAATCGACTAGAAAATCATAGGCATCCTCAGATTCAGCACCCTGATGACTGGAGTTTCAATTTCACAAGAACTTCTGAAAAGTTTGAGACTGATCAATTTGTCATATAGGCCATTGTAGTCATCGAGAACGTGCCTATTTCCAATAAGGCAAAACCATGCTGGAGCCCAACAGCTGCATGCTGTACCCCCGGAACCTGAGGTGCTGGTGCAGAAAGCACTGGAGGTGTCTGTCCCCGATCAGATAAACCCGCTAAGATAATCAAGAACCTATTAATCATCTCTGGGGTAGTTGGGGTGGTAATTCCTCATTCTGCACTTGCTCATTCTCCCCTTCCTCACCCTCTCTTACTTGCTCCCTCATTCGGTGAGGAGTCACCGCCCTAATACTAGATGGGCCAGGTGGCTTGGTCCTCTTCTCTAAGAGAATGTCCGTCACCGCGACTCTACCACGGCCCTCCGCTACTCTGCTCCTCTTCGAGCTACGCCCCAGTGGCTGGCTCAGACGAATCTGTCTCTTGCGGTGCGGGTTGTTGGCCCAGTTGTTGCTCTGTTCTAACCATCTGCGAAATAGAGTGAAGTGTCAGATCAATTTTGTATCACCTATATAACCAATGGATCCAGTAAGCCCGAAAGAAGAAGGAATTATTTTTCCTAACGTCCTTAGCCCCTCAAAGAAATAAAGGCGTCCCCCTAACCGTTCCTCCAGACTCTTAGACTCGTTCTTGTGTGTATGAGACCAACGAACCTATGCTCTGATACCAGTTTTGTCACTACCCAAAACGAGCCGCGAGTGGCACCACATTACTCTCCTATTGAGCGAACCAAACCATCCTATCCCAACATTTCAACCATAATAAACAGAAAATAATGCGAAGACTGTAACACTCATTAACAAAATTAATTAAAGTAACTTCTAAAATTTATCAATTACTATCCCCAAAACCTGGAAGTATTTTCTCACAAGAACATCTATCCTCAATTACTAAATCTAAGAGTTCTAAGAAATTCTAATAAGTAAAAGAGATTGTCCATGTCCAAAAACTTCAAAGACATTCAAGACGCGAAGGAAAGAATCCAGTCCGAGCTAGGAACAATAGCTCCACACCCTGAAATCTGATTATTCTGAGTCGGCTAGAGTTGGCCGATTGAGTCCGAAGTCGCTGGAACGTTTGCTGCCTCCACAATAACAATAAAAACAATTACAATAGGGGTTAGTAAAAACACAAGTACTGAGTAGGTATCATCGTCCAACTCAAATAAGAAAGCAATATATATCATATAATACATAAAATCGACTACCATACTCACAGATAACAACAACAAGTACCATACTATGGCCACCAACCAAGCCAACTATTAGGACTCATGCCTCCACACCATGACTCATTTGGGAAATAGTTTTTCTTTAAAATCTGAGTTTAAATGATTCAGGTTTTCATTATTTTTACTATCCTGGTCCCAGAACTGAACACCCGATCCTCTACACTTATCCTGGGGTCGGAACGTGACACCCGATCCATTACTACTTATTCCTGGTGTCGAACGTGACACCCGATACACTACTACTATCCTGGTGTCGGAACTGACACCCCGATCCACTTACCCTCATTCTTTTAGTTCAATCCGCCTTCTTTTTATACAAGGCATCAACTTTAACAAGATGTTTTAGTTTTTACGCTTCACAACCTCCATCTTTCCCAACCCTTACAATTACATATCACATCATTGCAAGCATACAATTATTTTCTATAGAAGACTTTACATACTACCCCCATCATATCCATTCGCTATTAAGGTTTAACTATGAAATAGCATAAACCAAACCATAACCTACCTCCACTGTGAAGACTCGTGATCAAGCAGCTACTCCTCAGGTCTTTGCTTTCCCCTCTTCGTCTTCTTCTCCTCTCTCTCTCGCTCGTTTCTCATCTTTTTTTTTTTCTCCCTGTTCTTTCATTCTATTTTTCTTATTCAAACCCTTTTTTCTTTTACCTTAACTGTCATATAATTTAAGTATAAAATATGATAAAAAAGAACCCACTTTTTATTTCAAAGGTTACTCCTTTAAAACCCCCACTAATTGAATTATTACATTACTCCCCTAACTTTATAATTTACTAAGCATGAATAGTCCAAAACGCCCCTTAAAAACTTTTAACAGAAATTTGACCCAGCCTGGGTTTTAGCACCTGTGACGGTCCGTCCTGCTGAGTCGTCACAGAGTTTCCAGAAACTTATTCTTTTTTTTGGGGGTGGAAAGATTTTGTGACGGTCCTTCGTGCCAACTCGGTACGCCCTGCATTTCCGTTGTGACGTTCGAGATTCCGATCTCAGTACTCAAATTTTCAGGATCTAAGTGTTTTTGGTAACGAACCAACCCTCGACGGTCCGTCGCGCCCACGACGGTCCGTCGTGGGATCCATCGACCCAGACAGTTATTACCATAAATAAACTCTACTGCTCAAAACGACTAAACAGGTCGTTACATTGAATCTACATCATAAAAGATGCAAGTCGAATGACATCAATACATTATATGTAAGCGTATGTAAGATAGTTTAATAACAAATGACTTAAAGGACACCAATAGATATAAATATATACCCAACTGAATGTAAAGAAATACAGGAGTGGAATCATTTAAACTTACTCATCTCTGAACTCAACATATCAAGTGATATGATTAAAATACACTTTTAATTATATTTGGGAGATTCTCTAACTTATAACCATCACTATGAGCAATGTAGTGATACAAGGTCTCATCCACGCTGCAAAAATTGTCTTATACCTTGCCAAAATATAGAACATCCGCTCTGCTTGAAAGTAATAAGGAATCGCCTAAAAATTATGATCTTTATCCATGTTCGTTTATAAGAAATGTGTGTTGTTTCAACTAATCCACATATTTGTGATCAATACTTATGCTCAAATGTATAATACATACTCTTTCTCAGTTTGAGGCGATTGCTCAAAATGTCCTCTTAAAAGAGGTAATTGTTATGAAGTATCTCTGAAAACTCTTTATGAAAAATAAAGTTCTCTTTATCAATATAAAACTAATATATTTGAGAATCAATTAGTTCCCTTAAATTTTACTCAAAAATCTCTCTTTAAACTCTACTTAAAACTCTTCTTTGTTTTCTTAGAAAAATCAATTTAAGACAATTATTAGGTTAAAAAGATTCTTAATAATAACTCCATGAAGACTCAAATACTAAAGTTTATGCTGAATAATCGTCATGAACAATATGATAGCATATAGAAAATCAAAAATTAGGAATATAAACTCAAAATTCAACAACTGATAAAAAATTATCAAACTTAAAGATGTAACCCTAAATTATCTCTTATTGATAGAAAGTAGATGTAGGGTGTGAGGACGAACTCAGTCCATCAATATGATTAACCTTACATGTCTTATACGCTCCAAATTCCTGAGAAAGGTGAGATCGTTAAGTGAAAAAATGTCAAAAATTTATTTCATAAATCTTGTAGGTGGATTTTCTTAAAAACACATGAATTCCACGAGTATAAGATATTAATAAGTGTTTAGATGAAGAACATATAAAATTTATGATGAAATCTTACCTTGGATGATGGAATACCTTGGAAGAAGGTAGTTTCTTGAAAACTTATCTTTTAGGGTAATTTATGAACTAGGGAGGTAAACTATGTCTTTGGATTTTTTTAAGAGTTAGATGCCCACATGCACGTACGTAAAACGCTTTAGGCTCGCATGTAACTATGGAGGAATGCAGTAGATACAGTCTCAGTGCGCGCCCGTGCAAAAATGCCTCGGCAACGCGGTCGGCGCGTGGGAAGATGATGTCTAGTAAAATTGACATAACATTTTACGCCAAACTCCAATTGATGCAAACTTGATGGCGTTGAAACAAAGACTCAAACCACCTCATTTGGACATGTGACGTCAACTTGGTTGTCTTGGATGCCTAGTCACTGTGACATGTGACATGAATTTGGACTTCAAGGTGAAATGGACCTTAGATTTGAATTTAATAAGATGAACTAACTTATTTGTAAAACTCAAATTAATCATTCACCCCAAATAAACATGAATCTAATTCAAATTTCTTATGAATTTAATCCAATACAATTTATGTATCTACATACTCCATCATTTTAATTTGTCTATCTTATTTTCTTTATAGTTTGCTTTAAATATCATGTGATTTTTCTTTTGTCAAAATGGTCTGTTGGACCCTTGTAATTGTATCAATTTTTATTATGGACTCTTCTACTGACCCCTTTGTCATCATTTGGACCCTTAAACTCAATAAAATACAATTTATCCAACCCCCATGACCAATGACAAATCTTATGTTTCTTTAAGATGATTGAGTTGGCGAAAGTGTGTGACTTCACACACTTTAAGACGAGTGAGTACTGTATTTAAATTTTAAAAATACTAGGAAACAAATATAACAATAAGAAAATTGATTCAAATCCTCCATGATCTTCACCCACTTTACGTTCATTAGCAGCCACCTCCATGTACAACCCCTATCTTTTTTCTTTCCATACTCTTTTCATCATTTTAAGAGATCTTGACATTGAAACCTCCTTGAGTCCATTGATTCAGCAGTAGAGGAAGAGGTCGATGGCAATGCCCTAGATAAAAAAATGATCATATTTTTAGCGGCCATTAACACTCTTTGTATATGTCCCTTAAGTTTTTAATGACATTAGTTCTAATTACACTTAAGTAATGCAGGTAAAGACATTAACACTCTTTATTAATGTATATATTTATTGGCGCTAAAAATTATTTTTGTTGTAGTGACGATGCTCGTCGGAGACAACTGATTTGTAGTAGAGGGAAAGAGACGGTGCTAGTAAGTGGAGGGGAGAATGAGACAGGTGAGGGTTGGAAGATCTAGTTATGACAACGATGAGATTTTCGGCTAGATCTGGCGGTGCGGCAACGAATTAGGTTGATAATTTTGTGATAGTTGAAGGAGGAGGAAAGAAAAATGGTGAGGATGTACAACGGAGATGAATGAAAAATGAGGAAAAGAGTATAGATAGTCTCGCCGGCAAGAGTTTTTTCGATAGATTTTTACTATTATAAGGTATGAATAGGGGAGAAGATGTAGGAGTTCCAAAATTTTATCCTAAGGAATAAATTTTGATTTTATTGGTTTACTCTTTATCAAATAATTTTGGTTAATAAATTTTTAATTTTTTTTAATAAAGATAATTATGACATGTAATTGATATAGATGATATGGATTTGACATGTCATCAATTTTAGGGAGAATAAATACACACATGATAGAAGGAGTTTAAATTTTTTATTTGAATTGATTCTAAGGATTCAATTAATAAAGAGTAAAGTAAAAGGATCCATAGTATAAACACTTACAGGTACGAGGGTCCATTAAACCACTTTTCTGACAATTTAACTTTTTACTTTAGATATTTAAAATTATAAAATTAAAAGATATTTTATTGTATTTTACGTATCTTTAATTTAATGAATATACAAAATTCAGAACTTCTTTTACTTTCTTAATGTCAAACTACAACAAAACAATTAAACTAAAACAAAAATGAATATATTGAATAATTGAAGCACTATTGTAAACTGATAATCAAACACCATCCGTGCTGAATGTTATACATAGCAATTACAATGCTATAGAGGGTAATATAAATTATACTTATTTTAATATATGAATAATCCACTTTGTAACCAACAAGCTAATTTAGTAGCTATGGCGTTGAAGAAGTGGAGGACCATGCAAAGCTTGGAGGGGCCTCTTGTTGCGAAGGCGGTGGTTCTGGTCATTAATTTCTTGATGAGGACAGACATAGTGGGCTATGAAAACTGTAATAAGCACAACACCTAAACAAAAAAATGAATAACATTGTCTTCCCAATTCACCAATTATCCCTTGAAAATTCTCAATCTCTTTTAATTTTGTGTGAACAAACCCATATGTTTTATAATAGGAGAATTGTGTTTTTATTACCCTTTTATATATATATAGATAGATAGATAGATAGATAGATAGATAGATAGAGTGACAACACTCATCAACCGATCAATAATAATATAACTATGTACTGTTAAAAATAATTTAAAATAAAAAAATTTTATTTTTATTTTCAAGATAAATATATCTTTTATACCCTTCCTATTATATTTTGATTTCAAATGAATATGGGGAGATGAGAAAACAGGGGGCAATATACTGTTAAACTGTGGATTATTGTTGTTGTCATGATTTTTGGTTCCCACAGCTTATCCTGTACACAATAGGAAGGTGCTTGTCGTTTTATGTTGGACCGAAATTTCTTCACATTCCTTCGGCGCTTACCTCATTCTCCTAACAAACTTCTTGTGTGCTTTTTAACTCACCTCATCATTAATTTTAAGTTTTGATTTCAATTTTTTTTGGATTTTTAATAAATTTGAATTTGCTTGACCATGTAATATAGTATCATGATATAATATATATTGTTCATTTTGTATTTCTAACATACTTAGAACAAAACTTTGTAAAACAACAAAGTTTAAGAACATTGTCACAACTAGAAAATTAACGCTAGTAGAGAAACTATAATCAGAACAAATAAAAAATATAAGAAATATTTTTTTTAAAAAAGAATTGTTGTTAATCTGTTTTTAAAGAATCTGACTGAATTCCAACAAACGCGCAACAAAGTTAGAACAAAAGTTCAAATGAAACCAGTAAAAGAACAGACCTCAAGTAAACTATAGTTAGGGAGGGTTTGAAATACAATACGATAACGAACAGATTTGAACATCATTGCAGATATTACTCAGGATCATATACAGAAGCACAACTAAAATGGGAAAACAAATCAAAGTACCTACCATTAACAAAAACATATAGAAAGAACATACGTAAGATCCAGAACAGTTAAAAACTTTATATATGAATATGAATTAAATACAATTTTACTAAAACAATACTAGCCCGACAAATCCTTTGATAGATATAATTTCTAAACCGAAGTATCATCTGTTTGTTTATCATAACCATCTTAGAAGTTTGCTACGGAAATAGTCCTGTAGTAAGTATGGCCAGACTTATGCCTCCTCCAGTTGAAACTGTTAGGCAAGAAGGCCTTAGGGGTAAACGAGTTTGAGGCGCTGTTAGGTATAACCGACCAAAGAAGAAAACCGTAGAATGACCAGACGAGGATTACTTATTAAATCATTATTTACATAATAAATAAGATAATCTATTTACGAGAGGTTAGAATGAAAAAACTTTAGCAAAAAACATGTTAAATGAATTCTATTTACTAAGAATTGATGTTACCTACAAGAGATTAATACTCTATATATTGAAAAGTTCTTAATACAGATATAAAAAGAACATTTATGAAAGTTATTGATATACGAGATATCGAAGAAACAATTCAAGGTTGGGCAAATTAGTTATACCAGATGATTTTGACATAGATTTAATCTAATGATCTAGAATTATGCATAGATCAATGATAATTGATTTATATTACAATTCTGGAAAGAAACTAAGGAAGAAATAGAACTACATGAAAAATCTCTAATTGGAAAATATGTACAAGTAATTTAAAACTCGAGAAAATAAATATTTAGAATATATTTTAAATCCGCTAATGAAAATTCAACGATTAATCTACTGGAAAAAGAATATTAATGGAAAAATATTTTATTCCTAAATCCATGAAGAAACACTCCGAAAACAATAAATCATTACCATACAAAAACTAAGATGAACGAAAAATACGAAGATACAGAAAAAGTTAAAAACTTATATCTAGAATATGAATTATTACAATTTTACCAAAACAAATACAGCAAGACAACTCCTTTGTAGATAAATTTCTAAAACAAATATAATATGTTTTTGTTTTATCTGAAAAAATAATATGAACAAAGAAATATATAGCAACAACTGAATAGAAAAATTAATTGAAAAAAGACAAGATTTTTTAAAAACAGAAAGAAGCTAGAGAAAATATGTATCAGGAGTATGTAATAATCAATACCAGCACCAGAAAAAGTTATATTTATGCTAGAAAAACAAATAAATTGCCCTCGAATAGTAAATTAACTAGATGATATAAGTTACACTGAATCATAATGATAAGAGAATTTGCAGTAGACGAATAAACATTTAAAATCCAGACGATTAAGTAATAAAATAATATTTTCAAATTTAGGAAGACGATATAAACAAAGAAAATAGGAAATAATTTGTATTTAATGTTAGAAAAAGAAAACAACCAAATTGAAGATAGTTTAAAAACAGCTATAGTAAGACTAACAATTAAAACGAATAAATAGATAAATCAAAAGAATTGAAAAAAAATAAAAACACAAGCAAAGCAAGGAAGACACAACCATCTAGAAGAATTTAAACATACCAAAATCAGTGAATTAGAAAAAGAATTAGCTAAGCTAAAATTATTATATGAAACCAAACAAAAAGAAAACAGATAGAAAAAAGAATAAAGAACTTGTCTTGACTAACGAAATAAATAAGATGAAACAAAAATTAAAACGAAAATCTGAAATAGACGACATAGGCGCAATAATGAATCAGATCCAATAAAGATAAAAAATCAGCAATACTATTAACGAAACATACACAAATTCTAGAAACAAGTAAATAAGCGAAAAAATTAGAATAAATACAGGGATATAAATCAACCTAGAAACATCAAGATCAACAACCCCGGCACATTCCTATGAGTAGGCACAATGGATAATACACAATTATTATAAACAGATAATATGAAAGATCAGATAGAAAACAAATTGCATATGAATAATAGTTAAATAAAAAAATGTACCCTAGACCAATAACTAACAATATAACTTTTTTTAGGATCAGAATTGTGGTATAGATATAATAAAGCAATCTTACTAAACAAATGGGTAGAAATATTCTAACAACTAATGATTAACAAAATACATTAAAAGAAACGCAGTATATATAGAAAGAACATTTGTTGAACAACACAAATTAATGGGATAGGACATTTTTCCCCCAAAAGTTTAGAAACTTAGAGTGATAAGAAAAATAATTGGTCCCATCACAACAATATAGATATACTAGATAATATTAATTAGCACTACGAAATTGAATTTGGTGCATGACTACAGAAAATAAAAGAACACAAAACGAGAAAAAATATAATAACAACTTTGAAAAATTAGCTCTATGTAAATGTGTTCTATAAAGAAACACATCTGTCATTTAAAGAATATTATTACAAAGCAAGATATGATTAAATGAACCCAAAGAAAATAAGACAACAATATTTTACAAAACTACCAGAACCATTTAGTACAAAAAATTAAAGATTGGAAAACAATGAAAGGATTAACAGATCTTTAGAGGAGCTAGAATAAAATTTCTACATCAGAGGTTGTACAATTTGTGAAAACCAAAAATAAAACTAAATGGAGAAAGTACTAATTAAACCTGCATGGTTGTAAGTAAACAGCCACCACAGTTTTGGGTGTACAATAAATATTAAAATGAAAAACAAAGACTAAACGAAACATAAAAAACTTTTATAGAAAAACAAAACTAGATTATAAAATACAAAAAACCTCGACAAAGATATTATGTAAAAATTATAAAATAAAAAGACCGTATAGTCAAAGAGAAAACATCAAATGGTTACTTGTTGTAACAACTGCGGAAAGATAGGACATTTAGAAATGTAAGTTTACCTCACAAATCCCAAAGGAAAACAAATTGCAGAGTAATTATAGATATGAGAATACATTCAGATAGATTACGACAGACTATGAATTAAGTGAAAATGTGTAGATATATGAAGTAAATTTGGATATAGAAACTGAATTCGAAGATGAGGAAACAAATATTGATCTAGATAATGATGTAATAAACGAAGAAATCTAAATACTGAGGATGACTAAAATAATATCTAAAGAAGCTATCAAAATGACGAATTTCATAACAAAAAATTATTTTGATAATACATCTTGAACAAATAAAAGGAAAAGAATTAGATTTTAATAAGTGTTGAAAAAAGTCCTGAAATACCTACTTAAGAAATTGGTTTCAAAATACAAAAAGATGAATACTAATGTATTAGCCACAAAGAACATATTAGATTGTAAATATACAAAAGGAAAAGCACCAAGACCTATACTAAATAAGAGGATAATAAATAAAGAAATACAAGATATACAAGCAAAATCCATAATACGTTACACTTAGGAGGAACAAAATATTGATAAAGCTTGCTTTAGGAAGGAATAGATACACCTATTAAATAATTTAGCAATGATAGAATTTATATACTAATGAAAAAGTGTAATTCGTGCAGTAAAAAGGAAACTTAATATAACCAAAATTTAAATTTATAATAATTGTCAACTACTCAGTAGCATTACAGATAGAAATATAGATAACTCATTAGTTCTTATTGAAAATTTCTGGCATAGAATACACACCAGGCAGTAAATATTTACGCAAGATGTAAAAACTTATACATACTACCACCAAACCTAAAGTAACGCAAGAAATAAAATTGATAAAATAAAATAGAAAATCCTTTTGAAAGAATAATTACTAAATAGACAAACAATGACTATGCTACAACAAATTGACATCGAATAAGATTTAGAAATTGGTAAAAGAAAATTTAGTACTCAAGTGTACCAAATACATTAAATAGCACCCTCATCAAGAACGGCACACTCTAAAAGGAACTATGAAATCCCGCAAAATTTACTAAATACAGAAGAGATAACACATACCACTATTTTATAACAGGAATTAGACCAAAACTATATAAAATTTTTGATAAATACAGACAAGAAGAGATTATATACGAGAGAATTAAATATTAGAACGAAATTATAAAAACAAGGACCCCTTTTCTGGATTACCCCGTGAATAAAGTAAACCACAACGAAGAAAGAACAGAAAAAGAAATAATTAGCGGAGGAATACCACTTAGTTTATACCATTAAAATCTACCAAGGAAGCCAAACATTCCCCTAGGAATAAATGGGTTTAGAAAAAGTTAAATCATATAATAGAGAGAATGAACAATTAATAATAACTTTACCAAAATAAGAAAATTTATCAATCGAAAAGAACAAATGAAAAATGAAAATATTATACTTGCGAAAATTATTGTAGAAGGATACCATAACATATATTATAACCCCATGATAAGCTCAGGAGCAGAACAACTCATAATCTAAATATAATTGTTTTACCAGAAGATAAATGGAAAAAATTACAAACACCCTGGTAGTGACAGGAGTTAATATAATGAATGAAAGTTATGATTACATATACGCAAAAAATATAAAAATTATATATGGGATACAATACTAACAATGAAGAAATGTACCATTTTGAATTTACAACAAAAGATAGGTTAGTAGGAATGCGGAATGGCTTTTTTAGAAAGATTTGTACCCACATATTAAACAAAACACATTGGTGATTTACCTACAACTACAACATGCGGAAATACAATAAAGCAAAAGAGTAAATACCAAGCAATTTAACCCACCGAATGGATAAAGAAAGTGAAAAGATAAACCAGAACTGAAAAATATAAGTAAAAATCACATAACACAATTAAGAAATTATTATATTTACCATAGATAAAGTCAGATAATTACTAACACTAGAATTATTCTTAGTGAAAATCCATTACAAAAGATGGTAAAAACCTTAAACGTCAGTCAAAATTGAATTAATAGTTAAAATAGGTAATACTAACAAACACAAAACCACTAAAATATATTTTGATGATTTTAGAATGAATTCAAAAGCATATAGATGAACTTTTAAAAAATATTATATACAAGAAGCAATCGTAAACATACAAGTGGCATTTATTGTTAATAAACATAGTGAAACACAAACTAGTAAAAGTAAATGTTATATATGATCGCAACTTAAGGCGCTAAAACTAAACATATAATTACCCCAATCCAATACGATACTAACATAAGACAGATACAAGGATATAACTATGTTTAGTAAATTCGATTGTAAAATCAGGATTTTATCATCAGTTGAAATAATAAGAAGCAATCTAAACAGCTAACAACATTCACAAGTCCAAAAGGTTCTATGAATGGAATGTTTTTTCCCTTTGGATACAAAATGCACAGGAAAATACCAACATTTTATGGATAACTACTTTAAATCAATTAGAAAACCGTATTTTTCTATAGACGACATATTATTTATACTCGCACACAACAAGATAACATATAACGTTAATTTACAAAAATTCATACATTAATTAAACACTCATGCATAAGCTTAGTAAAAGGAAAGCAGAAATAATGAAACCCCGATATAATTCTTGGGAATACAAATAGATAAAAATTGGAATAAAAATGCAATACAATTAGTACAGAAGATTGTTATCTTGATGAAAATATAGAATACAAAAAAGAAATTAACAATCATTTTTAGGAATATAAACCAAGTAATAGAATATTACAAAATTATCCAGAATATCTAAAACATTACATAAAAAACTTTAGGAAAAGGTGTTGAATTCTTTTGATGATGAAAGACAAAGACAGAATCAACGTATCAAGAATTTATGCAAAAAATTACCAAATTTATTTTCCAGATGAAGAAAACGATTTATATATTTGGTAGAAACATACTCAAGTAACCATAGTTATAGTGGAGTTTTTTTGGAAATACAAATACGATAACGAACATTTGAACACATTGCAGATATTTACAGTAGGATCATATACAGAAGCACAAATAAATGGGAAATAAAATAGAAAAGAGTTATTTTTCACTATATAAATGTTTATTTAGCATTCAAACCATATATAGTTTCAATGAATTTATTGTTAGAAACAGATAATATACAAGTTAACTGGTGGGATCACTAGAAATTACCTGGATTCAGTCACACATCACGAAAGAATACGAAATGGTATTAAATATACTGATTTTTAAAATTTACAATTGAAATAAGTCACAACTGATAAAAATATTGCAAAAGACTATCTATCAAGACAAAGCTAACTCAAACCGAACAAGAATAACCAATGAAACTATACTCAAACCTTAACTACACTTTGCACAAAGTGGACAGTAATAGGCTTGAGAGTACAAAATCTAGAGACTAATGAAGAGATACTGAGTCTAAGCCTATAATCAGCAGCATGACTATAAACATGCGGAGCTACGTCGTTCGCAGACGGATAAACAAATCCAGACTAGAAGGAGACGTTGGGAAACCCTTAAAATCCCAGTTTTGTTAATATTTCAGGTAACAACAACAGGAGCTAGGAAAAAACTCCTCCAAAAATACAAATCTAATAGCCTATTTGCAAAAACCATTTATCCCAAAAATTCAAATAATAGATACTCCACACTACAAACATCGCACATAATGCAGCCAGCCACATAAGCAAAGAAATATAAACCATATTTCCCAAACTTAACATTGACAATATTACAAATACAAACCTTTTTAAAAACCTTAACCTAGATCACCACGACTACAGAAAAAATCCAAGATTATTTAATCAAAAACTACAAGGTTAACCATATTGATTGCACCACCAAGACAAACCCCATCTAGTCAAACTTTTATATTTTATTGATTATTGAGTACAAACAGTTTTAATACATATACAGGAGAAGAGATAAGTGGAATCCCAGAGATCCACAAATATTTTTAACATATAAAAAATATAACAGAAGGGAATTTATTTTTTATTAAACTCTATACAGCACCAGCTGCGATAACTCTCACAGTTCAGATCAAGTCGATGATCCAGGTAGTACAATTGGATTACTCGGGGATATAATACCAGACATATAATCAACAGCCTTAGATTCCAAAAGTTGAGATACCTAGTTTTTAAATGCAAATAAAAGAATAATTGGTTATCACTATAATTACAAGAATTAGCCAATTAATTATTACAAAGGAAATGCTATTCGAGTTATTAATTGCCATAGCCATTTAATGATTCTAACGCCAATTCCGCGAGAAGTAAAGACCAGAAGATATGGAAGAATCCAGAAATGAATTTTATCTCTACTGCAACCAGAAATCTACAACACCAACAACTAGAGCACTAAAGAAAGAATTATTTCTGAAAAATTATTACAAAATACTGTAAGTTTATCGGACAATAAATATCCAGCTGGAACACATACTGCTCGAAATTTAACGAAGGAGATGATACATCGCCCAAAGTCCTAATTCGAAATAAAGAAAGATCAGACAGCTTTCAAGAAAGATAGGAGAAAGATGAGATAGATATCAGAAACTATCTGTAAATTTTTTTTTTATAGCTTAAAATAAACGTCTAAGTTAAGTATAGACTTAGTCAAAAGTTACTTTTATAAAAGTAACTTTCTATTAAAAAAAAAAGAAAAAAAAAGTCTTTTGTTTTCTTGTGTCGGCCAAAATAAAATGGGCCATGTGTAAAGTAGAATAATAGAAAGTGTCGGCCACTTGGCCAGAGTAGTAAAAGTCTTTTGTATTCTTGTGTCGGCCAAAATAAAATAGGCCATGTGTAAAGTAGAATAGTAGAATGTGTCGGCCACTTGGCCAAAGTAGTAGGTTTTTCTTGTATAAAAAGAGGGCTTACCCTCATAATAAGATCATCCTTTACAAGCAACTCTCTCCTCTTTAATATTCTATCACGCTACCCCTAAATTGAATATCCAAAGAAGACTATCAATATGCAGAATTATCAGAACAAAAAATTATATTTGATAATAAATCTTTGAACAAATAAAAGGAAAAGAATAGATTTTAATCTGTTGAAAAAGTACTTGGAAATACTACATTTAAATAAAGAAATTGTTCAAAAGACAAAAAATAAACTAGAATTATTACCTAGTGAAAATCATTACAAGGAGGTAACAGCATCAAATGAAGTAAAAATTGAAATTAAATATATGAAAAGTAATAATAACCACAAACCCTAAAATATAATTTTGAGATTGAGAGCATTCAAAATGCATATATATAACTGTTAAAAAAATTAATTATATACAAGAGAGTCAATAATTAATATATGCAAATAGTAGAATAACACAAAACACCACTAAATATATTTTGATGATTTAGAAGACTTCAAAAAGCATATAATGACTGTTACATATAAATTATACAAGAGAGCAATAGTAAACATCAGTCCAAGCATTATTGTTAAATAAACATAGTGAACAAAAACAGGTAAAAGTAGAATGGTTATAGATTATCGCAACTTAAATGCTAAAACTAGAAGAACATAAATTTATCCACAAATCTAAAATCTATAACACATACAAGAATTTGGAAAAACAAAAAGAAAATCAAGCCCACTGAATGTTCTGTATCCCCGTAAGGAAATTATTTTGCTCTAGATTCGATGTTTGATTTGAAATATGTCCTTCCAAGATAGAAGGATCTCAATCACTAATGTGTTGATACCCAAAACGCTGGTGCCAGCGAGTCAGTCAACGACAGTAAAGTATACTTAGAATACTATATTTAGTTGTAGTAGTAGAAGAAGTCTAGAAATTCTATATTTAAAATGAGAGGAAATTCCTCAATTTATAGAAAACAAGGATAGTGTAAAAAGATTCTTATTCTGCCTTACCAGAAAGGTCACAAACCTTTGGAAAAGTCACAATCTTTAAGAAAGATCAAAACCCACAATATTTAAGAAAGATCATAACAGTCAGAACTTTTTTCATAAAATCAGAACTTTTCATAAATGTCGCAACTCTTCATTTTTCATTCACACTTTTAAAATCTAATAATTACCCGCATGAATGGGGAATGACTCCAAGACATAGAAACGGACAAGTATGTGTACTTAAAAGTAAGAATTAATTGCATCTCAATAACTAGGTTTCCCTTTGGACTTTCCGTAGTGAACATATGTCGAATATACTCGATCAATCGACAGATGCGATATCTTTGAACCATCGAGCTTTGGTGTATACCTAGACAACCATATTTCACACAATTAAACCTTTACCGTTTATGGTTCTTACGGTTGTGTTCTTTTCTGCCACAAACACCTCCTGGTTTCATGAGTGTATAGAGAGATAAGCTTTTGACAATCATCTTCTTTGAAGAGACTTACACTTCACACTCACATAGGTGATTTCTAATCATGTTATCACGTAGATACACTATTTGATCAACTCTGCCACACTTAGTAAATTATTAAAACCATTAAGCTTTATTAACTCATTAAAAAGCCTTAATGTTGTATCCTTGTTCCTGATCATTTTCTTCATTATGAGAATGGATTGAGTTGGTTGACAATGTAGAACCGTCAGTCAAAACTTTGTTGATCTCCTTGAATCTAGCTCTTCGGATCTCCAGTCTGCTAGATAGAGTTACTACCATGATGACCTGTCCTAAGTCGTAAACCCAGTCCCATAGATGATCTTTACACTTTCTCTCTAGTTAGGCCTTTTTGTAAGTGGATTCGACACATTATCCTATGACTTTACATAGTAAATTATGATAATTCCACTAGAGAGTAGTTTTATAACGGTATCATGTCTATGTCCTATATGATGAGTTTTTCTGCTATATACATCATGCTTCATGCCCTATTTATTGCATCTTGACTATCAAAGTATATGTGTACTAATGTCAATGGTTTGAGACAACAAAAAATATATATCAACAAATTTCAGAGTCTTTCTGTAATACCTCTAAAATGACTTAGGTGAAACTAGAGCCTAAAATGTTTTTCATGAGGATCTAAGGTCCTAAATTGACTTATAATGTGGTATTGAGGCAGTGTCTAAAGTATTAGGTGAATTGAAAGTTAAACGTCAAGGGACGACCAAGACGTTTGCCGACTAGTCACCTATGTGCTTCAAGTGTGTTTTATGTGTTTATGAGATTATAAGGTCCTTATATGAGTTATTATAGTGTTTATAGGCAGTTTGTCAGTTTCATGAAGTTTGGAGATCAAACATCCAAGAACGTCCATGACGTTCGAAAGGTTTTCCTTGAAATGACCTTGTGTGTGTTGGCATGTTTCATCGAATTTTGTGTGTTCGTTTTGGATGAAATTGATGTGGGAGGTCCTAAACTCGTATACGAACATATTCGGGTTGGAAACGTTAGGGATTACATCCCCAAGGACCAACCAAGAGTCCTTGAGGGAGGAACCTTTGAGCCAAAGCTTTCAAAACCAGCCCAACCTACGATGGCAATCGACGACTAGTAGGTCAGTAGCCACCCCGTAGGTGAGGGGTGTAGGTTGAAACATAGGCGTGGTAGGATTTTCATACCGGAACAGTCCTCTGCGCCCAACTATGGACCAGCGTACGGTCCCCCGTTGCTGGGGATAACACTTCTTTTTGATGGACTAGTCGTTGATGGCCCTACAATTTCGCCGGTTCACTATTAAGTTGAAGGGTGAATTCACCCTACGTCGAAATAATGGTTTGGGTGGTTACTTTGGGATATTTTAGGTACTTTAAGTTGATATATAAGTCCTAAATACCTATATGAATTCATTCTTCCAAATCAAAACCCCAAAATCTCTAGAAATTCTCTAAAACTCCATTGAAGTCAAAACTCAAGGAAGAGCTTGGATTGGAGATTTGAGTGGTGATTATTCATCAATTTAGTGGATTAACATCATTGAGGTATGATTTTTTATCCTTGAAACTATATTCATCAAGGATCCCAAAATTCAAAGAGATTCTAAAGTTTTCTAAAAATGAACTTGTCCGATTTTATGATCTATCCATGGATTCTTGCATTAAAGGTTTTAAATCAATGTATATTGATTAAATTTTTTTTATTAGATTATTTTAACATAATTAACCTATGAACCCATGAAATCCATGAACCTTAGTTTTTGACTACTTTGTGGTTGACTTGAATTTGTCTTAATGCTTATGAATTCTAGTGTAGTTTTCTATAAGCTATTGAATGATGTAAGAATTATATTGAATTGATGACTAGTTTGTCTTAGATTGATAAATATATATTGAATTTACCTAGTTTCCTTGACTATTATGATTTTCGTATTGAATTGATGATCATGGCCATGGGTAAGGACTTTTGGTAGTGAATTGGATGATTTAGCTATGGATTGAAGTGGTGAGAGTGGATTGGTGGTACGCTTCCCTAATTCTCCTTATTTTATGTAATGTATCTCTTGATTTATGTTGTGATTGGTATGGTCCACTTATGGGGTGGTGCTATGTGCTTTTACTTGGTAACATGATGTGGCCCTCGTCGGCGTTACTTTTTATAATTATGATGATCAATGGCCTTGTCTGCACTACGTGATATATTCTGATGATTTGGTGTAATTTATTTATGCGAATGTAGATTATATTCATCTCACTTGTGATTACTGTGAAAGTTATGTGTTCTTCTAGCTAATTGTTGTTGTGTGTCATGTTAGACTTGAGTTGTCCTTATTGTGTGTTAGTCTTAGATTGATACACGATTCCTTCCTACTCGAATAAATTGTGTCTATGATGGTTTAGAGTAGGACTCTTTTGTAGTGTTATAGGGTGACTTAAATAGATGGATATGGTTTAATTATCCTAATGTCTTCTAGAATGATTGCATATGTGCTAAAGATGAAGTAGGATGGTGTCCTGGGTGTGGTAGACTCTTCTTTTTCCCTTACTTAATCCAGTAATGAAGTGTGAATATGATAATGTCTTGACTTAGGATACTAAGCCTCTTAGCTTGTATTACTTGAATTGACATGAGCCTTGAATGATGCTAAGAAAAGTCCTTTATGTGAACCTTCAACTTAGTGGTAAGGTTTGATCCTTGAAGTCAAAGTTGTACTTGTATTCTCTCGTATGAATGGGGGACCTAAGTTGTTGGATGGAACAACGTGAACATCATCCTTATGAAGTCATTAAGCTATCTTCTTCCGCCCTTGCAGGAATACTAGGGTGTTTGGTATGAGTGAAGTGTGATTGGGTTATGAACATAGAATATGGAACCTCTTCATGTAATCCTTAAAATAGTGAATTACTCTATGAAAAGCCAAAGTCTAGCAGTGAAGCGAGTATGGGTGAGTGAAGTAGCTCTAATTTACAGAGTTAGGCTAGAGTGTAAAGAAACCCTTTATCTCCTTACCAATGTGCCGAACCATGAAAAATATGTCCAAGTTCTAACACAATTGGTCAAGTGAACAAGCCCTATACCTCCGTTAGCGTAGGTTTTACAACTCCGTTTTTCCATTTTTAGCGACTACCATGGTTCCTATGTTAAGATTATTGCTTAATTCTCATATATGATATACCTCCTATTATTGGAGAATTTCATATAAAGTTTAAGGTTGTGGTATGATGGAACGCTATCTAGACATTGCACACTAGAGGCTTTGGAGATTTAGTGAGATTCCCTAGGTCTTTCTCCAAGACCCTTCATTGAATGTCCCCGCATTTGATTGATGTCTATTAATAAACTAATTTAGGGATACGGGTAATGGACTTAAGGTTGATGAAAGTATTGTTAAATGACTAAAATCACTTATCTATAAGTATTAAAGGGTTGTCTAGTTAAGGATGGGAATGGGGGAAATATGAATGGTCCACTTTCGTATCTTACCTAGATAAGTCGTAATAAGTCTCTAGTTTTTAGGAAAGAATGGTGATTTAAATGGCATGATCAAACTTAGATATCCTTAAGGGATTATTTAGGTTAAGCTTTGAAGAGTCAAGTAATTACATTCCTCTTCTTGAATTACTTGAGTAAGTCTTTTGATAACTTTGGAAGGGCAAATGTCATTTACATGTTATGTTCTTTTATTAGTGAATTATCCTTATCTAGGTAATTCCTAAAGGATCTCTTGTATGAAGGGGATTTTATGAGGCGGGTCACTTCACTCACTGAAGCTGACATCACCATTAGATACCAAACTTTGTATGTGACAGTGAATCTCATTATCACTTTGTTTCAGTGTATTGGTAAGTGTGTTATCTCATTATAGGTGTCTTAACGGTCATTGTTGGTTGTGGCCTAACAGGTGTATGAGTGTCCTCTTATTTGTCTTTACTTAAGTGAATCTAAAGGATATATTTTTATGTGAGAAGATTTCAATGATAAGGAGGAGGGAAGTGATCCAATGTGACGGGGAGGAACTTCACTGTAACCAGTGTGACATTAGCTTAGCTGTATGTTTTCTTCAAACCATTTGATAAATTGGCTTAAGTGTTATATTATGGTTTCTAAGGTGTTAATTTTGTATTATGCTTATATGACTATTAACTATTTTAAGTCAAAAGAACGACTAATTTCCAATAAATTTCGTTTTTCATGATTTTATGTTTTGTGTATCCTTTATTTACATGTGGTTGTTTTAGTTCCCATGCTTTTAATCTATCTCCTCAAGTGATTCAGTTAGGGTGAAGGTGCTTTTGGACGTGAAATTGGATTATGGATCTTTGCATGTGGCAAGTTGTAAAGGGGTAATGGACATCCCTTGGAGGGTTGACTCGAGGATACATAGTATGTGGTGCTCTGGCATGATCTATTTATTGAGATGATTTTGTGTAGAAAACATAGACTATAGACTATTACTGGACTAGCTTTCAGTATTGATAGTGGTCGAAGGTCCCAATTACTCTATCGTGTTGAGGATTTGGAATGAAATGAGACATAGTACATTTCCTATGAGTTTTTATAGAACGTGAATTTTTAAAGACTATTAAGAGAATGTTGTGAAAAAGTGATTTTAATTCCGCCACCTGACTTTTTCATATGTATATACACGATGAACAATCAGAAAGGGCTGTACAAGACCTCGACGATAGGATCAAAAGAGTACACAGACCGTTTACAATGACTCGGAGAAGTATGAACCACCTAACCTTCTAGGGTGTGACTCTCGGAATGTCCACACTTTCACACTTATCACCGACATTCTCTGATCACCTAGGTTTCAAAGATCCATTGTAGAGCTCAAGATATATGTCCTCTTTTGACATATTTCCAAGAGACTGAGTCCTCTAACCAAGATTAAATACATATCCACCTGGTTTTACTAAACGTCGATTTTTTCCGGTGATCCAATATGGGCAATCACTATGTCACCTTTCAATAATACTGTTGGAATATTCTTGGATGATGGCAAGACATACTTTTAAGTTTTAATTTCTTTAATACTCCAAACACTCTTTATAAGGAATGTCATCTATATGGAGTTTGATCTGAGATCAAAAACTGTGAGACCGAACTTAATTCATGGGTAATAGCCAAATGTTATATCTGATCACGCTGCATCACTTCATGAATACATCATAAGCCATACTTGCCAATATGTAACACAATCCAATTGTGAGTCACTTTCAGCTTTCCACTCATTTTGATAACAAGTGCAAAGATTCACATTTGGAATTGAGACTTGAAATCCCTTGGGACATCCAAATATTTGAACTTGTTAGTACCTTTTCTATTGCAATGAGACCCGTGAAAGATGACAAAACTTGATGGGTTCTAACTTTCTTTATACCTAAGATCGCATCCACAACTCCAAATAGTTTCATTCCCAAACTTGGTTATTTAGCATATGTCCTATTAACAGTTTTATATGCATTAGTATCTCTATTGATGATCAATATTCCACCAATTATCCCTACAAACACTGATCCTTAGTTGATTTTAATGTGAACACATTTATCAACTTCAATTCATTCATCTTCTTAATCCAGTTTGCCAATATGTCGCGATCCTCATAATTTTTCAGCAAAACGTGTTTGATGACACCTCAAAAAACTCTTTTGTGCATTTCAGGTTTTATGAAGAGATCTCCACCTAACGAATTAAGGCGCATGAGGACATCTATCTAACATAACTAAGTTCTAAACTTAAGGTTTCAACGACCCCAAACGAGCCGCCGTGGCACCCTACTTTCCTACTATGTGAGCGAACCAACCAATTACCCCAACATTCTAATCATATAACAGAAAAATAAGGCTGGAAACTTAAAACTCTTAATGACAGCAATTAAAAATAACCCTTCTAAAATTGTTAATACTTATCATGCCCCAAAATTCCTGGAAGTCCATCACCACAAGGAACATCTTCTCAAATACTAAATCTAGAATATCTAGGACTAAAAATGGAATAAACAGCTAGTCCATGGCCCGTAACTTCAAAGGCCTCATACAGTTAAGAAGATGATCCAGTTCCAAGCTAGAAGATTAGCTCACCCTGACATCCGACTGAGAAAGACCTGGGCGAGAGTTGCCGGTTGAGTTGAAGACGATGGTACTTTTGCTGCACTCCCCCAATAACAAAGAAAAACAATTTACAAGTAAGGGGGGGGGGGGGGGGGGTCAGTACAAAAACACGAGTAGCTGAGTAGGTGCAGCGGCCAACTCAAAATAGAAAGCAATTATTTCAGGTAATAGGTCATAAATCACAACTAATCTTCTTAACAGTGATAGCCACAAGTTAAATGAAAAATCATTTATAAACCAAACCAACCAATCCGGAGGAATCACGAATACAGTCATGGCCTCCATACCATACCCTTTTGGGGAAACAAGTTCTTTGGATTGAGTATTTACAATATGTTCAATATTCATATCTTTACCTCCTATGTCGGTACGTGAACACCGCTCCACTACTACTCTCCTGGTGTCCGGAACTGACACCCGATCCCATATACTATCCTGGTGTCAGAACGTGACCACTGGAAGACGTCGTCCATAAACTATGCCTGGTGCCACGGAACGTGGACACTCTGATCCATATACTATCCTGTGTCGGAACGTGACACCCTATCCAATATACTATCCTGTTGTCGAAGACGTGGACAGCAGCCCGATCCATATAATAATCCTGGTGCCCGGGGGAACGTGACACCCTATCCTCTATTACTATCCTGGGTGTTTGGAACGTGACACCCGATCTCTAATCGGCATTACGTAGATCATCAAGCCTTCTTTTATCCCAGGCAATGCATCATTAACAAGTAAATTTAGATTTTTAAGATTCACATCCTCATCATGCTATTTCATCACATTATATATATATAAACGCATCATGCTAGTTTCATCACAATTATATATATACACTAATCATATCATATCACACAATTAAGCCATATCGAAAAAGGGTTTTACAATATACCCATACATGATCATTCGCTATTAAGAGTTTAGTGATTAAATAGGCATAAAACCATAACCTACCTCCATCCCTCCCCGAGAATTTTGTGATCAATGCAAGCTAATTCTTCAAAGCCTTTGCTTTCCTCTTCGTTCCTCTCGGTCTTCTCTCTGCGTCGTTTCCTCCCTTCTCATACTGTCTTTCTGGGATTTTCTTATTCAAAGAAGGCCCCTTTTTTTCCTTTTACCCTAATTAGCATATAATTAAGTATAGAATTGATAGAAATACCCTACTACTTGTTTTCAAGGTTGTCCCCTCCTTGTAACACCCCAAGTAATAAAATTAATGTAACATTAAACCACTACTTCCATAATATAAGCAGGAATAGTCCAAACGCCCTTTAAAAAAAATAGTTTTACAGAAATCCCGACCCAGTCAGGGTCACGCCCCGCAGGCCTGTGACGTGCCCGTCGTGACCGGCGACGTTCCGTTCCCTGCTTCTTCCGTCACCCGGTTTCAGCAGACACTCCACTTCATTAAAGAGCGGTGACGGTACCCGTACTGACTGAGACGTTCAGAGAGTCGATTCTCAGTACCCCAATTTTTCAGATTCCTAAGTGTGTTGGAACTGATACCGCGTCAACGGTCCTTTGTGCCTATGACGGTCCGCGTGGGATCCGCTCGCCTGCACAGCCAATTTTCCAGAAATAAATTTGACTGCTCAACGACTAAAAGTCGTTATCAATAGATACCAATTTACCCATCGTTCGTCCTCGAACGATCATAAGAAGAAAACAAGGGCAAACGGGAGTACCTGAATCTGTAAAACAGTGCGGGTATTTTTTCTTGCATAGCAGCCTCGCCTTTCTTCTCCCAAGTGAACTCTTCCACGGGTCGATTCTTCCTCGTCCACGGAACTTGATGGATGCCAATCTTTCCTTGATCGCAACTTACGGATTTCTCTATCTAGAAAGGCAAACATGCTCCCTCCTCATAAGTAAACAACATATTTTTTCATCAAGCATAACTGAATCCCAACGAATGATGTGTTTCCTCCCCATGGTATCTTTTCAGCATAGACACTAAATACACCGGATTGCACTCCTCCTACAATCCCCTTGAGGCAAGGCTAATTCATACGCCCCACCTCCCCTACTTCGCGGAATGTACTTTTTTCAAAAGTGGTCCAATATACCTTGGGCTTAGCTTACCTCTTTTTACCAAACCGCAGGTCATACCACTTCCATGGGTGAAACCTTTCAGAAAGACTTGCTCACCTCCATGAACTTCCAAGTCCCTAGCCTTTCGATCTGCAACTCCTTTTTGCCTACTTTGAGCCGCTAAAAATCGTTTTCTTGAATAGAATTTTCACCTTCTCTAAATAATGAATTCCCTCAAAAGTTCAGTACCCCATGTCTAAACCTTCGAATGCATCAAACTACCCAATGATAGCCTACATCTCCTCCCATACATTCTTGCGACAAGGAGCCTAATCAATACTCTTGATGATGATCTTTCATTGTAATGAAAACTCGCTAAGGGTAAGAAGTTATCCCAATTAACACCGAATTTATCCACACATTCACGAGCATACTTCCAATACTGAATCGTTCGCGTCAGACGTCCTCGGTCTGAGGTGTGAAAATGCAGTACTAAGGTCCAACCTCGTTACCGTAATTCGCTCATGCAGTGTTCTCCAAAGGACTTAGAAGTAACTGCGTACTCTAGTCTGATATGAATGGACAGTGGAACTCCTGCCACCTAACAACTCTCTGAGATATACAGTTTGGCTACTTCTCTGCGGTGTAAGCACCTTGACCGGAATGAAGTTCAGACTTAGTTAATCTGTCCACAATTACCACGAATAGAAGCCAAGGTTGCCCCATGTCCTTTGGAAACCAACCCGAAGTCCATTGCCTTCAAAGCGCCCACTTCGCGTTCAGGATAGGCATTCTCCAGTGTTCCTCGGGTCCCTCTGGTGTTCACGACTTTACATCGCTGACAATTTGGACATTTGGCAACAAAATCAACATGTCCAGCGCTTCATTCTCACTCCACCAAAAGTGTTTGCTTTAGGTCACGGTACATCTTTGTTGCACCAGGATGTATAGAATACCGGAACTTATGAGCCTCTGTAAGAATATGTGGATCAAATCTCAACACTGGGCCACACATCCCCTTTCCCTTAATTCTCAAAACACCTTCCTCATACTATTATAGCTTCTTTAGCCTCTTCTTCATCTCACAACACCAGATCACTGAAATTCGGTTAGTTCTACATCATCACACGGTTTTCCCTTGATCTTGTCAGAAAAAGAGATCTCCGCCGTCCACACTGGCCAAATCCCCAACCTCCCTTCTCATTACTCTACCTCATAAGTTCATTAGCCAGAGTCTGAACCTCTCTAAGACATGGGGTCTAGAAACTTGTAAGTGGGCTTAACTACCCAAGCTCCCCCTGCTTCTTCTCACTTAAGGCGCCACAACATTAGCCCTTCGTGGGTAAGAATACAAGATGGTAACATCTATCCTCTTCAGTAATTCCACCATCCATCTCCTCTGTCTCAAAATTCAAATGCCTTCTAAGTAAAACATACTGTGAAACTACGATGATACCTAAGACTTTAACACTTAACCCCATATAGATGTGTCTCCCATTTCTTTAATGCAAACATCCTACCGCCCCAACTCCAAATCGTGGGTCGGCATAATTACGTGACATAAGGCACCTTTATTGTCCTCGAGCCATAGCAGATTAAACTTTTTCTCCTTGCATTAGCACTGCACCAAACAGAATAGGAAGGCAAATCCGCAATAAATATGACATCCTTACCTCCACTGGCAGGGTAAAAAGGGTGGCATTAGTCAACAAGCGTCTTGAGTTGCTGAAAACTTTCTTCACATTCCTCCGACCATACAAATTGAAACACTCTGTTTAGTCAAATTTGTCAGTCGGGAAGCAACAGAAGAGAATCCCTTGACAAATTGACGTGTATCTAGCTAAAACCATGAACTCATTACCTCTGTAACATTAGTAAGGGTCTTACCAATTCTTCATTCACTGCTTCAATCTTGGGAAGGATTCCCCCACACTCCCATCCTTAGAAAACCCTGCCCTCGAAGGAGGCCCACTGAATCTAGCGGCAAAACTCACACTTAAGAATTTGGGCATAAAGGTTGTTTTTCGTCCCTCAACAGTTGCCAATACCATTCTCAACGTGCTCATCATGTTCTTTCCTCGCTGCCTGGTGAGTATACTAAGTATTCATCAATAAACACAATGACAAAGGGTCAGATAGTGGCCTTAAAACATTCCATTCATAAGCTCATGAAAAGCAGTCGGGGGCATATCGTAAGTCCAAAAGACATTACTAAGAAATCATACTGCGCCATGACCTGGTTTGAAAAAAACAGTCTTTGTGGCCAACATCTGCTGCCACGTATTTTAAATTCGATTATAACCAGATCTCAAGTCCGATTTTTGAGAAGGTACAAGCACCTTGTAACTGGTCCAACAAATCATCTATTGCGAGGAGGAGGATACTGTGGTTTCTTAACAGTTACGTCTTATCAGTTGCCTGTAGTCTATGCACAATCCGAAACTCCCATCCTTCTTCTTCCACACCAATAAACCCGGAGCAGCCGCCTCAAGTGATGCACTTGGTCCTAATAAAAAGCCTTTCCCTCAGACGACTCTTGAAGTTGTGCTTTAACTCTCTTACCTCAGCGTGAGGCCATCCTATAATGGGTATGGAAAATGGGGTGAGTACCCGCTTTCCAGATCAATTTAAAAGTCAAGTATCTCTATCTGGTGGCATCACCAGGAAGGTCCTGCAGGAAACACATCCAGAAACGTCACGGACTACCCGAAACGACTTACGACTTTAATTGAGGAACTGGGTAGTGATCACCCTGAGGTGTGCCAATAAAGCTAAACACCCTTTACTAACCATTCTCTCTTACTCAGTAAGAATGAGATATAACTAACTGGACTGGTGAAGTTTAGTCACCTCTCCCACACAACCCGGATCTTAGTCCCAGGCTTGGCAACTTTACAGTTTTAGCATTACAATCTTGGATGCAAAATTTGGGGAAAGCCAAGTCAACCCAGAATTACATCGAAATCAACCATTTCTAAGATAACAGTCTACATGGAGTATTGTCTCCCCACAAAAGTCCCCAGACAAGACATATAACCTTTTCAACTATCACAGACCATCACCCACTGGAGTAGAAAACACGAATAGGCACTTCAAGCAATTCACAATTTAATTAAGGCCAGTAACAAATGCGGAAGATACATATGACAATGTTGGAGCCACGGATCAAATAATACATAGCCCCTGCATCAACAAACCAAAAGATTACCTGTTATAACAACACTCTATTCTCCGCTTCCGACCGCCCGGGAAAGCGTAACAAATGGGCCCTATCACACCTGTCTGGCTCGTTAGCCCTACCCATGTGTGCTTCAGTCGTTCCGGTCTGCCCGCCACCCCCGTATTGGTTTGGGTGACCATCCCCATTACCTATCACCACCACGTCCCTTCCAGAATGGCCGCTCTTCCATGCCACCTCTACCTCTGACTATTGGGGGTCTGTAACTCTGTTTTGGACAATATCGCCTTAATATGTCCCAATTTCCCCACATCCATAACACTCTCCTGGGTTCAAGCATAGGTCTCTGTTGGAGAACGACGGAGTCGGGGGGATAAACCCCAAATTAGAGAAAGTGTTGACCGGTCTGCGGTGGCCCCCGCTACAAACAGTCCTTAGTGAAATACTTAATAGGGTCGGGCTGGATAAACCGTTCCTGAACTCTCCTCGGAGTAAGAAACCACTAAAAAACTGCTACTCGCCACCCTTATACTAAACTCTTATTGTTGCTGACATGGGAAGTCTCTGGCTTCACTCTACTCCCCCACCTCTATTACAAAGTCCCTACCACTTCCTGACAGGATTTGCCGTAGCAGCTACTGTAGGCTGAAATCCGCAAATCTGACCTCAACCCTTTCACACAAACGACGAAAACCGGCCAATTCGCCTTGTGAATGAAGCCAATGTGGGTGGTCATATCCTGATACTGCACGAAACTTTAGCCTCAATACGCAGTGACCCCGTCCATCCTGCCTTGCTCTAGGCCAGAACTCATACTCCTCTCCTATCCCTCAAAGTCCGGGGTATATACTTCTCCATACATAAGGCTAGAGAATGCCTCCCAAGTCATAGGTGGTGCCGTTGCTGGTTGACACTCAAACTATGACGCCAACCGACATTTTGGCGTTTCCTTTCCCTAAACTGAGAGTACAAACTCCATCCAAATTAGCAACAAACTCCACCCAAATCGTTTCGACTATGCCCATTTTTATGTAAGTAACTCATGACAATCACCAGAAAATCTAGGCAAATCCTCAGATTCAGCATCCTTGAAGAGTGAAGTTTCAATTGTCAAGAACTTCGAAAAGTTCATGCTGATCACTTGTCATTATGGCCCCTGTAGTCAAAACCAGGAAACGTTCCTATTTCCAATGAAGCATCCATACGGGAGCCACAGCACTGCCTGCTGTACCCCCGGACCTAGGTGTTGGTGCAAAAAACACTGGAGGTGGTCTGGGGCCCTGATCGAATAACCCCTAAGATAAGCAAGAACCGATTAATCATCTCTGGGTAGGTGTGGGGTGGTATGCCTATTCTGGCACTTTTTCCTCTTTCTCATCTCATCACCTTCCTTCACCCTCTTCCTTACTACTATTTTCCACGCTCTTTCGGTGGGGAGCACCACAAAACCACCGCCCTAGTACCAGATGGGCCGGTGCTTGTCCTCTTCCTCTAGAGGATATCCTCCCGCGACCTCTACCTCTACCCCTGCCTCTTGCCACCCTCGCTTCCTCTTTGACTATAGCCCCAGTGGCTGGCTCAGACGCATCTTGTTCCTGCCGGCGGGTGTGGCCGCAATTGTTGCTCTAGTTCTAAACCATCTGCGAAATAGAGTGAGATGGTTATATACCAATTTGTCTCACCTAGATACAATTGGATCCAAGTAATAGCACGAACGAAAGAAGAATGGAATTTTCCCAAAGTCCTAAGCCTCTCAAAAAGAAATAAAGGTGTCCTTCCCCCTAACCTTCTTAAGACTCCTACTAGCTCGTTCCTTTGTGTGATGAGACCAACGAACCTAATCTCCTGATACCAAGTTGTCACTACCAAAACGGCCGCGAGTGCACCCACATTTAACCTCTCCTATGTGAGCAAACCAACTCAATCTATTCCCAACATTCCAACCATAATAAACAGAAAATAATGCAGAAGACTTAAAACTCATTAACGAACGAAAAAAACTAGAAAAAAAATAAACGAAAAAACGAATCAATGAATAACTTCTAAAATTTCAATTACTATCACCCCAAACCTGGAATCATCACCCAAGAACATCTATCCTAATATTACTAAATCTAAAGAGTCGCTAGGAAGCGAAAATAAATAAACAGCTAGTCCATGCCGAAACTTCAAGGCACAAGACATGAAGAAGAAGATCCACTCCAATCTAGAACCGCAATAGCTCAACACACCCGAATCTGACGTGATGAATACTGGTAGAGTTGCGGTTGAGTTGAAGACGATGCACGTTTGCTGCACTCCACAATTACCAAAAAAGAAACATCAAGTAGGGGTCAGTACAAACACAGTACTGAGTTAGGTATCATCTGACCAACTCAAATAGACAAATATTTTAAATTTCAGATAATAAACATAAATCAACTAATCTTCCTTAACAGCTGACAACAACATTTACCATAAACCCTTCGCCATAACACCCAACACATCTATGAGGACTCAAGCCTCACACTCATACTCATTTGGGACAGGTTTCTTTAGATGCGTATCTAACATATTACAAGATTCCCATCTTTTACTATCCTGGTGTTCGGAACGGGACACTCCGATCCTCTACTATACCTTGTGTCGGAACGTGACAAACAACCACATCCTCTACTATCCTGGTTTCGAACGTGCATCGATCCTCTACTATCCTATTGTCGGAACGTGACCCCCCCGCTCCAATACTACTATATTGGTGTCCAGAACGTGACCCCCGTTTTCTCTATCCTAGTGTCCGAACGTGGACCACCCGATCCACTACTACTATCTTGGTGTCGGACGCCACCGATCCACTAACCTCATTCTTTTTAGTTCATCAAGCCTTATTTTATACCAAGCATCATCATTCCCAAAGAGGTTTTTAGGTTTGAGATGCAACGGTCTCATCATGCTAATTCATTACAAATTATTCAATCACTCAATGCAGGGTGCACACAATTAAGCATGTAGGATAACTTTAAATACTACCTACCCAATATACACCCATACATATCATTCGCTATTAAGAGTTGTACTTATGAATACCTAAAACCATAACCTACCTCCACCGAAGAATTCCGTGATCAAGCAAGCTAATTCCTCAAAGTCTTTGCGTTCCTTTCCCTTCCTGCCTCTTCGTTTTCACCTCCCCCTCTCGATCGTTTCTTTCTCTCTTTCTCTCTTTCTTTCTATTTTTCTTTTTCAAACCCTTTTCCTTTAACCCTAATTTATCATATAATTTAAGTATAAAAGATGGTTAAAAAGTAACCCAACCTTTTTATCCAATGTTGTCTCCTTTAACCCCCAAGTTAATTGATTATTAACATTAAAAACACTAACTTTATACTATAAGAAGGAATATCCAAAACGCCCCTTAAAACATTTAACCAGAAATCCGACCCGTCAGGGTTCCGCCAGCCTGTGACGGTCTGTGCCGTGCCCTACGACGGTCCCGTCCTGCAGAGTCGTCACAGAGTTCAAACTCAAATAATCCTGTGGACAGGTTTGTGACGGATCTAATCCGGGCCAACGACGGTCCGTTCCTGCCTCCATCGGACGGTTGCCGAGAGTCCGATCTCAGTACCAATTTTTAGATTCAAGTGTTTTGGGAATGGAGACCCCCCTCGACTGTCCCGTCGTGACCATGACGGTCCGTCGTGGGATCCGTCGACTTTAGACAGTTAATTACCTAATTACAAGAATAACTCTACTTCGCAAAACGACTAAGCAAGTCGTTACAACAGTGCATTTTTTGATCTCCATTTGAAACTGAACGAATCGTGTAGTGAACCACCCCTAAGATAATCATTGACATGTTATACATCTCTCATTAAAGGACACACAGTGACGATAAGAAACCCAATGAAATAGCTTCTCTCGATGTTAACAGGGATAAGGATGTTATCAACGGTCATGCCAGGTGGCGCACATGAATTCTGTACCCATTAATGTACTGTACTCAATAATGGACTCCTCTGTACTCTCCTTGGTTGACTGTACTAGCCAAAAATTGGTAATAAGCATTCCACACATTTGCAATCATTTATTGAAATTGTGCAATTCACATAACAAAGATGAATTAATTGTTTGGTTGTCGAAGTCGAGTACTAGGATCTTTGCGTATGTATACAAAATGACATCGATGTGCTTGTAAAAAAACATAGCAATAAATTGTAAATAAATAATAAAACTGTAAAATTGTATAAAAAAATAGAATTGGTGAAAGCTTAACCACCGAGTCATCACAAGCGATTGATGATTGTATGCAAGCCTGATAGAACCAGTTCTTGTTTTGGACAGGTACAATTCCAAAAATGCACCACATCTGTAAGTGAGACTTGTTCCTGTTTTTGTATCGCTCTTCTGTACCTATTCCTATCAAAATTCAAATAAATGAAAATTTAATACAAATATACCCATATAATGATTAATATTATATTTAGTAATTAGTAACTAATTTAACTTTGCTCTACCGCCTGACAAGAAGCCCTTCATTTAAAAAACCATTCATCACCAGAATGTCAGATTAAATTTGTTAAGATGACCATCCGACACTTGCAACAATGGATGTTTCAGTTCAAAACATGTAGTGGAACCTGATGAACTACCTACAATATTAAGACTATTTATTTTTAGGTGTGTAAAAAACACTTTTCGATATAACTGTGTGTAATATGTAAATGTAAATATTTTGTTATACCAGACTCTGAAACTGAATGTTTCACATAAGGCAATGTGTTTTGACTGTGCCTTGGGGGGGGGGAACGCCTTTCCCTTGGGAATTGGGTAATGGTGTGGGTGGGGTTCGTCACATCTAACAATGATGTAACACAATGTTTCTTTCTGTATTAATTTTTTGTTTGATCACATCTAAATCTTAAGAGGTTTTGGAAGAGAAATCTCCTCAACAACTAATTCATCATCAGCTTTGGATGATCCTGGTTTGTTTTTATCTCCCAATTCTATTTCTTGCTCCATCTTTTCAGATGTGAATCATATATAACATTCATAATTCCTGCTGTATATAACAATAGACAAAATTTTGGACAAAAAATACAAATTAATGATCATATTATACAACTAACCACTCCCTTTAATTTTTTATGAATAAAATAACATACTTTGAAGGATTGTGAAATTCTGCTTGATCACATTCCATGAATAGGGATCTTTCTTTGTCCACTTTTAGTGGAACAACTATCACATTTCGCCTTCTAACTGTATAATATTAGTGATATATCCACTTAAAGCATAGATTCTTAAAAAAAATACAAAATTGTTTTCAGAATTCAAAACCTCAACCTGTTTTTCAAATTCATAAATATTGGAATGTTTTGAACAGCCAAGTTGATTTGAACATTGGAACTACTGCCTATTACTTAT